>JAIPMN010015750.1:0-10650 GCA_020650975.1 Apostichopus californicus
TTATTAGTAATACTAATTCTATCGTATACTACTGATTCTGCCAAATGCCGCAATCCACTAAGTAATAACTGCGAATCAAAATTACGAAATACGTGACAGTGACGCTTGCAAACTGATTTTGTATAAATTAAACTGTGAGATACTTCACAAACGCACCGCAAATAATTGCAGACGACCTTTCGGCAATAAGAGCAATGAGATATATTTAATTTCTTAATAATTCCGTTAATCTAATACAAATCGGGAGTGATTAATTAATCAGACAATTATTGAGTCAATCATTACTAATTTCTATTCTAAATCAGTCAACAAGTATCAGTGATATTATTTTGGTCCTGGATGAGGAGAATGGTTTCTGGTTATTGGAAACCTGCAGCGCTCTTTCTCTATATATACATCTTCCGTCTCAAACGTTGAAAGCAAAAGTATGGATATGTCATATGCGTTAATGCATATATACGAATGAGTAAATATCTTTTCCCTGCCAATGACTGGTAAAGACAAAATAGTGCCTTGTAACACGTAATCTGAGATTTCAGTAGGTTCCAATGAGAAATGTACATAATTATCCATCTTCAGACTAAGCCGAGTCTACGGCTGAGCCCTGTTCATTCAGGTCTAGAATGGGTCATGGAAACGAACAGATGAGATGATAAAACGTTTGTCATTGATCCTATCCCACGGACCAGACCATAGTTTAGATAAGACGAGAAGCCTTTTTGTTGTAACCAATTAGGTGGAAACTGCTTTGTCGCTGAAAAAAGTGTAATATTATGGTCTCCGAATTTATAATAAATACTATCTATTATAGTCGCACTATCTTTCGAGAAACAAGAAGAGCTGGGTTTTAATTCGATTATACAATTAATTGATCAAACACATGGAACATTGAAAAACAAATATGTCCTTCTTGACACTGCAGTTCACTTCAACCAGTACCTGCAATCTATTTTCTTAATCATTATTTCCGTGTGTTTATAAGGTCAGCCATTATTCGGGAAGTATTAGAGCACATTATCATTGAATGATAACTCTTATACCTGGAACATCCTTGTCTAACGATCCCTATCAACTGTGTCGCTACTTTGACCAATCGTAGAGAAGGTGCACGGGACCATAAATGTCATTCTCATATTTCTGAATGATTACGAAATAGATCGAAAAACGCCGCTTAAAATAATGGTTTCTTTCCTCTTTTAACATTTCTCAAATCTCTGCCATTTCCTTCCAAGGCGCCATGAACTGGTTTCCTCGACCATACTGGATCCTTTTTGGTTTGAATTCAGTCTAATTAGCGCTTAGTTTCTTCTTCAACTCGATATGGCTCTGTCCACCCAATACGCATAGCTAGTACAGTAACTCTCTGTTCATGTTCCACAACCGTGCATCAGTAACTACTGCGCTGTGTTCGCAGTACGGTAACATGTGTTACAGTTGGCACAGTAATTACTGGTAAGCTGTTACACGTTGAACTACGAGTCCGACAGGTGAAAATTTGCAGTAATTAAAAAAACTATATATATATATTTTTTTTTAATTTTTAAATTTTTTAAAAATTAAAAATTTATAATTTTTCAAATTAAAGTTTAAATGTTTAAAGTTTTAAATGTTTAAATTTGCAGTGAGAAAAAACTTGCAGTAATTACTGTGCCACCTGTAACACATGTTACCATGTTACGAACACAGCGCAGTAGTTACTGATGCACGGTTGTGGAACATGAACAGTAGTTACTGGATACCAGCTATGCGTATTGGCTGCTCTGTCTTAGATTCGACCTTGTCTGGAACTGGATAATGTTTTCGTCCGTAGTTCACTTTGCTTCTTGTGCATTGAAGTTAATATTTCCCCGTAATTTGTCAAAGAAGGGATTCCTCTCTTTCATGAAACTTTGATTGATCGATCATCTGCCTGATGTTGAAAGATAAATTATAAACCATGACTAAGTACATCCTAGATCACAAATCTTATGCTCTTAAATAAGACACAAATAAAAGAATGATATCCACTTCATATGGTATAAATATAGTTTTTTTTTAAAAGGAAATAATATTGCGCTGTTTGGGCCATATCTTCGTTGAAATGTCTGGGTGCTGTTAAGTGTGTTTGATGCCATACAAGATGTTTAATATTTAAGATTCAGAAATTGAAAAAAAAAAATCCATTTACCTAAAATATTGTAGTAAATAAAGATCATGAATTTCACAAATTCCTTGACCACCTCATAGTTCTAACAGCTCAATGTTCAGCCCTGTGTGTGCGAACCCGGGTCTCTCGCGCTCTACGTGGATGCCCTGACTGTGTTATTGATAAGATGCCGGGAGCTATTCAATCGATCATCGGCTCAAAAACGATGGCGCTCTTGGTTATTTACAGAACCGTCGGTTGAAGAAACGTAGCATGTTCACCCTGATCGACGGTTGAATTAGCGTTGTTCTGGTGTCTGCAAATAGGAAGGATAACCATAACAGTACCGTGTAGACAGTGCATCTATTGCTTACTCTGTTGTTAGAAGAGAAGGAAATCATAACACATGAATTCTCAATTATTTGTTCCAGCTTGTCACATACATAATGTGTGCTATTTACCTACTGGTATACGAATAGCAACACAATGCTATACTATGCATATTGTTTGTATGTTATCTAAGTCGTGGAGACTTACCCCATCCTGATCATTTCGGTCGCACCCAACGCTCTGACAACATTATGGGTTATGTAATAAATGAATCATGCTTTACTGTGAACTTATTCATTTCTTTTCGTGAACCATACAAGAAGGCTATTTCTCACTGATGGACTGTGACAGCAACCTGTTACAGGAAATGAGGATGAGGTTAGTCTAAAGGAAGCACACTGCAGGCTGCATGTTATATAGGGAATAATACACGCAAGGTTGCCATGGCAGCAAACATATCTCACTATATAACGATGACTTCATCCAGGGACCTGCTATTCACGATAGCAACTCTCTGCTTTGGCCATGGCATACAATGTTTTACACTGAACTAATATACAAAAAAAAATTAAAATGATAGAATGGTCACTTAATTTAGGATATTTAGGATTTGTGGACCCAGGCTGGACCCTGCACACTGTAGCTATAACCACACATTTGGTACCAGCCTCATCTTCGTAACGCTGATATAATTAGCCTTGAATACGCAGTTAATATGATTATAATAATACACGTATTTAGAAGTTCTCATCAATTCACTTCAATTTAATTCGCAAGAGCCATTTGAAAGTAAAATTTTATCATGTTTACAAGTTAAGACGTTCCTTTCTATCGAATTTGTGTTGTTAAATCCTAAGTAACAAAGTGATATTCACATAATTCATATAACATAACATGTATTAATAAAGAACAGAACAATGAGACAAAAATCTGTATAACATCCTATTAAAAGATCTTACAGTAGCTCTCAAGCCAGTACTGGAAACACTCCAAAGCACTCCAAAACACTCACAAACACTCATAAACACTCCCAAACACTCCCTAACACTCCCAAACATTCCAAAACAATCCAAAACAACCCATAACAACCCAAAACAATCCAAAACAATCCAACACACTCAAAATTGAAGTTGTACACTTATATGACTTAAATATGTAGTACGCACATATGGTTATATCATAGAAATATATATAATAAAAAGAGATAGTCAAGTCGTGGAAGTTACACAAACAAAGGGAAGCTGAATATCGGATGGTGAAGGAGGGTGGGAAGGGTCATTCAGAACGTAAGTATAGAGTTGAAACTAATTAAAACAGAAGAAAAGAATGACTTGAATCGATTCACGGTTTCCTTACATTTCACGGTCGCATTCTAGATTCGTGAGATGTAGATTTTATTAGTATGGATTGCTTCATTGTGCTTTTGGGTTCGGTCTGGTTCATTATCATTCTAGAAAAAACAAGTTTCGCTTTCGGCACGTTATCATGAGGGTACAGTTTTGGGGTTTGTTCCTTTTGATAGGAGTTCTGTTCGAGTTCGGCTTTACTGAAGCATCCGATCAAGTGGTAAGTCTTCTTAATAATTTTCTTGTATTCCCTGTTTTTTTTTTGTTGATTAATATTTTCCTTCATTCATATCTACGTATACGAGATTGTTTTCTATTCATGATATTGAAATATCATATACTAACTATGCAGCACATCTGATTCCCGTGTGACTTTCGTCAAAACGAACCTTCTTTTCTACAAAGGAATTCAATATTTGTATTCAGTTGAAGGAGTAAAAGAAAAATAACCAAATGACAAAACACAATATTAATGTGGCAACGTGCATGAATTCCTACGGCGCATCAATTAAGCAAACTTAGAGACTAATAATCAAATACATTTTGCAAATTGATCAAACCAACACAGCGCCACTGCCATCTTAACGATTAATGTTTTATATTCTAATTGACAAATTTGGATTAGAGCTTCAAAATTTGTTCCTTCAGAAACTGATTATGAGTCAGAGAAAAGATTGTTTTGGGAATTTTAATGAATAGCATTATTGGAATATTGATCAAAATCAACAATAAAGGCTGCTTATGTGAAATCGAGATACATATTCTTATACGCGTTTCCATTTGTTACAATGACAACTCGAAGTATCCAAGCTAACTGCAAAGCCTCTAACTTCAGTAACGACAGCTGCCAAATTCACTTCTCGACGTTTACATTTAAACCGTAAGATTTTTTTAAAATAACTTTACGCAATGCAACTTTTTCAGTAAGTCTACGCAATGCGTTTGGACACTGCATTAATCTTCATGAGTTGATGAAGGTGTCTGACAGGTAAACTAACGTACAGTATAATATTAACTTGTTCAAATGTGTCATTATTTTATTTTTCCTAAAGTTATTTAGGATATGGCGTGAGTTAGTATATTGTAACTCCCGTTGTATACGGGCATGACTGTACCGCCCGTGCTATTAGCATTGCACTGATATCATCTTTATAAATGAATGAAATAAATCAAACATATTTATATATATTTTATATTGGATTATGTTAAAAAGTGTAAAAAATTAGTTGTTGTTAAACTGATAACCTTACAGTTTTCTTTATTGAACTTCACTATCCTCTTGAAGATATTAGAAAGAGAGAGTTTTAAAAGCAGAAGTATCACTGAGATATTCAAAATATTTTATCTGAAAATATCCAACATAGTACACGCAGTAAAATTTTTCTTTTGAGGAAAATGTCCAAATTTGCTGTCAATAATTTTTGTTTCGTACACGTTTGTAACATAATATATAGAAATCCCTAGCGGTATATTTGGATTGCGGCTAATATCCGATGTAAACAATGTCGATTATAAATATCAAACCACAGTGAAATAGATAAATATATTGCAACTGATGGACTCCCAAACTACATTAGAATTTTATAACGTTAATACTTATTATATATGATATTAAGTTGCATTTTCTTTACGTTTCTTGTGTTAGTTGATACGTTTAAACCTTCAGTCAATTAAACGCCATTTAATCTGTTGATTAATTCAAAGAACATACAGGCTTTGAAAAGTTCGATTCAAAATCTAACTCATCTTATCTTAACACGTGTTATAAATTCCATAACAAGTTTTTTTTTTTTGGGGGGGGGTAGGTGAGGAGGTATTGAGGGAGGGAGAGAGTGAGAAACTGCCAATAAATCCATTGATATATTAGGTTTATTCTAAACATAATTTCTAGAAATTGTTTTAAGTAATATTGTGATAATAATTATGTGAGTAAAAAGACAATGCAGAGAGTAAAGAGTGTGATGCAATTAATATAACTAGCATCTTTAAGGAATCTTTTTTTCATTAACATTACATTATATACACTTCCATTACTAATATAGTTAACTCGGTAAATTTTAAACTAAAAAAAACAAAATTCTGAACCCCTCCCTATTCCTAACTACTGTCTTTATATTGTAGATATTATTCACTCCCAAGTGGTCGTTTACAAAAAATGTTGTTAAACAACTTGAATTAAACTTTTATCTTACTTGATCCTACCAAACACGAGAGAATAAATTTACTTTTGAAAATCATATGATAACATAAAATTTAACAAAGCAGTAATCAATGACTAGTGAAATAATAATATTAAACGTCTACTCACCAGAAGAACTAAGTTTGGCTCATTTAATTTATGTTTTTGACTTAAAATTATTGACCTTTTATGAACACTATTCCACAACATAGGCATAAACCTAGGGAGTGGGTGATGTACACTCAATCCCATGCCCCCTCATTCCCTACACCTCCCAACCTTGTCCATACATTAAATAGTAGCTATTAGCGTAATCTTGAATTATATCATATTATAGACATTATTTATGAAATGAAATACTTCGGAATGCACCATTTCAATATTATTCTTAGCTTTTAGCGTAACCTTGAATTTATATCATATTATAGACCCTATTTATTTATGAAATGCTTCAAAATGCAACATTTCAATTTAATATTAGCTATAAGCGTAACCTTGAATTTTTATCATATTTTAGAACTTTTTTATTTATGAAATACTTCAGAATGCACCATTTCAATTTAATTTTAGCTATTAGCATAACCTTGAATTTATATCATATTATAGACATTATTTATTTATGAAATACTTCGGAATGCACCATTTCAATTGAAATAATAGCTATTAGCGTAACCTTGAATTTATATCATATTATAGACATTATTTATTCATGAAATACTTCGGAATGCACCATTTCAATTGAAATATTAGATATTAGCATAACTTTGAATTTATATCATATTACAGACATTATTTATGAAGTGAAATACTTCAGAATGCACCATTTCAATTAAATATTAGCTATTAGCGTAACCTTCAATTTTTATCATATTTTAGACCATATTTATTCATGAAATACTTCAGAATGCACCATTTCAATTTTAATATTAGCTAGTAGTGTTACCTTGAATTTATATCATATTATAGATATTATTTATTTATGAAATACTTAGGAATGCACCATTTCAATTGAAATATTAGCTATTAGCATAACCTTGAATTTATATCATATTTTAGACCTTATTTATTTATGAAATATTTCGGATTGCACCATTTCAATTTAAATATTAGCTATTAGCGTAACCTTGAATTTATATCATATTATAGACAATATTTATTTATGAAATACTTCGGAATGCACCATTTCCATTTTAAATATTAGCTATTAGCGTAACCTTGGATTTATATCATATTATAGACAATATTTATGGAATAAAATACTTCAGAATCCACCTTTTAAAGTTTTAATTTCATTATTTCTGGGGGAGGATTCCCAGATTCCCTGCCTGGGAGCCTCTTCAGAATATCAAACAAATCAAAATCTCTGCATCGCCCGAATATATTTTTTATGTTCTTTTTTATGCTCTCAACTCTTGTAAGCTTTATTTAAATTAATCAATTTCAACACACCAGCCTAAAGCAAAATTTGGAATCTAATATGATCTTAATTGAGATTTTTGGATGCACAAACATTATATTGATAAGTTCCTGTCCTCACCATCTCCTGAACTTAATCAATTCAGAAATGTTTTTTTGTTTATTCCCTGAATGTGTACCATTGCAGCTGCATCTATTCAGGAGATACTTAGTAAAAGAAAATAAAAGTTTATCTCCATTTAATAAAATAAAAGTTGCTACTTATTGAATTCATTGAAGAAAATAGTTTTCTCCTGTTCCTTTATTTTGTTTCATTTTAGTTTTGCTGCAAATGGCATCTTACGAAATAATTTTATTGATGTTTTTCAATGTTGTGTGTGTTAATTTTATGAATGTGTTACACTTAGGCAAGTTAAATACGTTGATCAATAAGTCTCTATGGGTAAACGGTATTTCGTGTAGTATGTTTACTTTAAGTTAATAATGAAAATGGCTAGTTATATAAATAAATATAAATAAATAAATATAAATAAATATAAATAAATACCAAATATTAAAGTGCTTTTATCATGAAATAAAACATGCTCAAGAGCACTGTACAAAAGAACCAATTCCTGGAATAGTTATGTTCTTGAAAGACAGAGACATGTACTTATAAGGGGTTAATCAACGGTCTAGCGTGCGTTACTCACAGGATTAATGCACGATCGGGGGATAATGCAAGCGATGCACGAGGGCGGAGCCCGAGTGCATCCAGCGATAGCATTAACACCCGGAGTGCATTAATCATGTGAGTAACGCACGCTAGACCGTTGATTAACCCCGTTCATTCATACACTACCATTTGTGTCGGGGAAAAAATCATAAAACAAAACATTTTTGGTTACATATAACCAAAGATTTATTAAAGTGATGCCCCGTAATTTTACCGTGCGTTACTCACAGGATTAACCACGGTCAGCTGACCTGAATGGACCAATAGGATTTAGGAATCTTTACTAAGTATGAATGAACATACATTCATCAAGGTGTATACTGTCGGAAACGTTTTCAAAATAGAAGATGTAAGGATTTCCAAACTTATTTTTAAATTGACCACACATTTCTACTTCCAAAGTGTGAAAATTCACTCTTTGGGATTGTCCGGGACGATCATTCTTATGAGGAGCGAATTTCATTCTCTCCGAAGAGTGGTGTCACTCAATGTTGCTCATTCTAAACAATATGTCGTATTCGCTCTATTTGGGGTCTTATTTGTAGGATTCCACTCTTATAAAGAAGTGGAATTCACTTCTCAAATTAGTGGGGCAACCTTGGGGCAACCCACTATTTGCAGTCCACAGCTCACAAGTATGCAAATGGTAGCAACAAATACGAAATAAACCTAGAGCCCAGAATCCATTTGAAATCAGCGTTATAACGTTTTCCCTGTCGACAGGTAACCGTTATGGTATCATACGGTAAGCACTGTGTAAAATTAAAAATTGAGCATTACCTTAACGAAAGTTTCTTCAAAGATTTTGTTATTTCAATTGATGCTTTTTCGCAACATAGTAGCCAGAAAAGTTTACGTTGGAGGCCACCAAACAATTTAAGGAAGGGGGACGATGCTCATGTTTGTTAACACATGAATGTCTCTCTCAGATAGGGTGTGGTCAAATTCGTTTCCAAGAGAGGGGTGGGTAGAGAGACTGCATGTGCCTTGAGTACGGTCCTGTCCTTTTATCATATGTATATCATCACTTCCTGTTTCGAGCATGAAGTTAACAGATGACGATTGGATAACTAAGTTTCATAAACATTCTGTCTACAGGATGATCTGGAGGTTGTCAATAACGAGAAGAAATCTAGACAAAGACGAGACACGGAAAGTAAGTGATTGCTTTCACGATATTTATTCATAGAAAAGTATGCGTTTGCTATGTAAGTGTGTTCATTTGTTCATGGAAATGTATTTTCTATAGGATATGTCCTTACAAGTTAGCTTCAATGTGATAACAAGCACACTGGATAATTGTTATAATACATTATAATTATCTTTATTTTACAGGTTCATCTTACTTCTACTACCAAGAGCATCAATATCCGAGAGATTGCAAAGAAGTCTATGAACAATGTGATGATCAAACTGAATCTGGTATTTTCATGATTCAGCCCGACGGTGCACCGGAACCTTTTGAGGTTTATTGCAATAATTCCATCGATGGCGGGGCATTGACGGTGAGTTTATTGTATAACGTTATTATAATCTTAAAGTGGATCCGATTTAAGTCAGCTACTGCCTGCTAAACGAATACTTAACATTGAAGCGTGGCTGCAGCGTGGTGAACCCCAAAACAAACATAAGTGAGGGAATTTTAAAAACACTGAACAGAGATCTGTTCTATAATATGGACGAAATCAATCTTAAATTATTCTAATTTTATTAATAACTTGAATGTCCATGTCACAGCTCTAACCGAGAGTAAGACTCTAACTATAAAAATCTAACGAAAGGAGAACTTTTGTTGACGAAATGTACAACCCTCACCTTTTCCTTATAACTAAACAGTTGCACTTTATTGATAAATCTTATTAATCATTAGCTTAATAAGTAACAATCGAAAACGTGTTGTAATTCTACAACAGGTATTTTTACGTCGAGTCGATGGCGCTGTAAACTTTACCGTTACTGGAATGACTATAAGAAAGGCTTCGGCTTTCTTCGCCGAGAGTTTTGGCTTGGTAATGACAACATTGCTTATTTGACAAACCAAGGCAACTATGAGCTACGAATCGACATGAATAATGTCAACGGAAAACCATATTACGCCAAGTACAACCTCTTCAGAATTAGTGATGAAAGCAGTAACTACAGATTGACAGATCTTGGTGACTATTTGTCGGAGAGCACAGCAAGTGAGTACAAATATTGCACTGTTAACTTGCAGAAATGTACACCTCGTGAGGTACGATTTTTTATCGAAAATTAGACCTAATGATACGAGAGGCTATTTTGATATACGGTAGATACCATCAATCAGTAAGACTACCAATCAGCTCTCCTTGCTTTCCAATTAAATCAACCTATACCATGTAATCAAACTTTCCTCCCCCACTCCTTTCTCAATTACTGTTTAGCATATTTAAGCTCGTTCATCATATTTTGAGTAAGAATTGTCATTTCTTCATTCTTTTCTATTTTTAAAATGTTAAAGAAATATTAGAAAACACTTGAAAACGAATGTCGCTCTCTGATTACACGTGCATATATA
>JAIPMN010015751.1:0-19442 GCA_020650975.1 Apostichopus californicus
GAGCGCGCGAAAAAGTCGTTACAGCCCCCCCCCCCCCCCAAAAAAAATCAAATTAGGCTCCTACGCCTATCGTTAAATATGAGTCTTTCTGTTAAATATATTGTTTGAATACAATTCTCTATATAGTGTATATACTTTAACCAGCTACACACTGTGTCTTTGTGTATTGTTTGGGAAGAAGAAGAAGAAATTTTCAATCTTAATTTCAGGTAGTGTGAATTCACTTGCTAAACGGTTTTGAGAAATTACTCTACTACAGTTGAGGCAGTTCCTTGCAGGAGTGAGTTGATTACCACTGCAGGCATCACACATTGAAACAGGTACTTAAGGGGCCCGCTGGATAGTACGAAATAGCAACTGTGATGTTTCCATATGCCCGTCACATGCGTCTCATTCAGTGTTAGCACTACGTAGTCTTACAGTTGTCATTCTGTGCCACTTGTATTGATACAACGCTACTCTTATATGTAACTTTAAAGGGTGTAAAGACTCGCGCAAAAAGAAACGTCTAATGCCGGTAATTTGACCTAGTTTCGAATGAGGTGTAACAGAAGTGACACCACCATCGATCACAGAAAATACACACACAGCTTGCTACAGTCGGTAATTAGACACTAGTGTACAGTCAGTACATACAGCTGCGGTCAATGACCCACAGCACAGTACACAAACGATGCAGCGATGGATATCTCAGGTCCAGCTAAAGATAACAAGGTATCACGTTTCATTACTGTCTGCATTTTGTAGCGACACGAACAAAACGTCACTTGCAAGCAACAGAAAGTTAACTTTTTCAAATGGCCACACACAGTTTGGGGCGAGTCTTCAATGCCTTTAACCAACTTTCCTTTGCAAATGTCACAAAGAAATTACAAAACAAGTTGAAACATGTGGGGTACTCGTCACACCAGTCATTAACATCTTTTTCTTCCACCTGACCTTCAATATGATTTAAAAAGAAACTTGTTTTTGCATTTGAAGTTGAGCCTTGTTCACATGTGAGAACAAATTGGAAGGGTATAGAGATATGATCATGTTGCCTATTATGAATCCATTATTCCATTTTCAATCATCTGTTATATATCTTAGGTGCATTATATTTGCAAATTAGTGATGAACAGAGGACAGTAATGGGGAATGGGGACTAACAGAAAGGAAGAGGGGATTTGAGTTGAGTCCAAAAAAATATATATATATATATTTTTTTTTTTTTTTTTACATTTTTAATTTTGTCCTTTTTTATAAATATCTCCATAACACTGTGCTTTGTTTTAAAAGCACAATCCATTTGTTTCTTCTTTTCTTAGTTATTCTTCTTCTTTCCTGTCATTGTGCTATAGTATATATAATATACTCCAGACATATGTGACATTGGAAATAGGAAAGATCTCGTTAGCACCTAATTAAGTACACATCAGTTACAAAAAGCCGTCTGAAGAAAGCTTTCAGACTGAGTAGCGAGGTGGAAGGAGTGTCTTCGGAATATTTCTGTAAGGTAGCGCCGTCGCCCTACATGACTGACGATAATGACACAGATTGGCATAAATCTCTGGCTTAACTAAATAATATAACGACTTCCTTAAAAGCGTCGACTACTGCTTCTAGTTCTCCGGCAAACTTCTCAGCTCCTCAAAAAATTTATGAGATTGCCACTGTAAATGAAAGGATGAATGCCTTTGCTGTCATCAGCTAGGAATCATCTAATAACTGATGTTTGGGTTTGGTTTAAGATCCATGCAAGCAACCAATAACAAGGTCCCCTGCCCCCCCCCCCCCCACCCCTCCCCCCGTTTCCTTCTGATAAGGAACCTTTGGAAAGTCATCATATGGGATTGTATCCTGATTGAAATAGAAACTTCCCTACACAAAGCAGGAACCCAGTTTGAACTAGTATTTTTTCCTTTTCCTTTCTTTCTTTCTTTAAATCTACACAAATTTTAGAACATTTGTGATTCTGTTAATTTTACAAAATCTTGTGTAAAAGTAAGTGGGCCTGATGTTTCGATCCAAGCAGGAACTTCTTCAGAGGAAATCGTTAAAAAAAGGTCTCTAAAAATGCTCTCAGACGGTCATACAAAAGTTGATCAAATTTAAAAGCAACCAAAAGCAATACATAAACCTCTGTTGTGATTCAACTCTGTATGAAAGTGTTAACAACATGACGTATCACCAAATCCGGTCAATTTCTCATAATTTATCAAGTTACATTTTTAGAAAATTTTTACATAGAAATTGTAACATTTCGTGCAAAAATCAAATGTCCGAAAGTTTTAACTGAATTTAAAGCTTTGAATAAATATTGTAAAAATGGACCGCTCACTTTCAGCATTCCTTGGGTGGTTTTGTAATAAACATTATCTTATATCTGTCTGAATGATATTTAATATTCATATCATGATTGCAACTTTTTCTCTCGGCATAAACCGCAGAACAAAACAGCTGTCGTCGTCATCATCCATGAAGTTGTTTTTGAGTTTCTACCATCGAGAAATACTGAACCCATTGATTCACTTTTTATTACCACATCATTTTGTCAGACTATTGGAATGTCATGATATTCCATACATACACATATGGGGGGGGGGGGTGAATAATCATACATTTATCTCAAACTTATGTTATCATAATTCCTACACTAAAAAAAATGCATTTTTCCTCCTTTTTTTCTTCTAGAAAAGAAATTTTCCAGTCATACAGACTATATAGTAGATATTAAAACAAACCACAATTCAATCATCACATTCTTGTTGGCTCAAAACTGTCACAATTCTGTCTTTCTACTTCCTGGAAACCATCCAAATGGTTACCCAATGGATTAACTTCACAGTGTTATACAAATATGTTAGGTTAAGGTGACCAGACGTCCCCGATTTTCGGGGACATGAGTCCCCGATTACAGTGTGCTGTCCCCGTTGAACAAGTGTCCCCGAAAATGTCCCCGATTCGTCAAAATGTTTCGGAATTCGAAAATATCCCACATTATTAGTAAAATAAATGTAAAAACAAAATTTAGTCAAGTGTGCAGTCGCAGAACGGAACTAACCAGTATTTCAGGTGGGTCAGTGTAAAGTGGAATATGCTAGATCGATCTAGCCTAGCACTCTTTCGTAAAGTAAATAAATTTCATCAAAGAAACAGCTACATATTTTAAAATAAAATTGATTTAAAAAGTGCTTCTAAGTATCACCATTTTACATCTAAACTCCTTAGGCACTTGAAAATTTTCCAAAGGTGGGGGGGGATACCCCCTTCCCCTTAGACCCCTCCCCCATATCAGTCAGGCAAAAAATGTCCCTGATTCCAGTCAGGCAAATATGGTCACCTTATGTTAGGTTATCTATATCACCCTTTATATGATGCGACATACTACTGTACTGTACATCATGCATAGACTTAATGTGTACACTTATAACTGACAAATAACAGTGCAGCCTTGTTGCTATGGAGATGCTGACATACGATAAGGCTCACAGTAGTTCCCCAGCCTTAGTTACCAATGTGAGTGACTAAAATATTCTTGTCAAATTATAAAAAAAAATAGTTAAGGCAGTACACCTTCCAGGTTTTAGTACAACTTTTTGACAGAAAATTACCTCCCTTTTATACAACTGAAAATTACCACAAGCTGAACAACTAACCAACGAAAATTGACCTTGAAAACCCCTCAAGAGATTTGACTTATTGTCAATTTTTCTGCTAACTGCAAGCTTGGCCATTCATTTTAATCATTTTAGTACAAATCATACAGTTGATGAATGTGTTTATTTGTCACATGATGTAATGCCCGAAGGAACACCGGGGATTTCTACATGCTACATGCCTCCAGTTTTGGGCTGAAATTTGATAATGTCAAATCAATATTGAATCAGACGGGCCATAGATCAATAAAAAAGGAAAGTTTCAAAATAAAGATATAAAAAAGCGCCTTAAATGTCAGATGCTCTGTTCCTTAAAGAAATGCAACATTCGGATGCAGTCGCTGTAAAATTATTTAACCGAATCACGAAGGTTTGACAGGCGTGGACTTGTAGCGGTGACCTTACCCACGCAGCCTGATAATTGACTTCGCTGTGACGCGAGTGTTCAAATTATGGAATCGAAGTCCAGTAACTTCTCAGAAAGGATATATTCCAAAGCAAACGGGAAACTGCTACTAATTCCGCGTGCAAGGTCTAGCTGGTTATTTGAAAGCGTTACGGTTAATTTGTCTCTGCATGTTGAGTTTTGAGCGAGTCAGATGCGATCGAAATTAAAGAACTTTTGGGAGGGATTTTAAATATATCGATATGATACTAGGACTGAGCTGAAACTGAGGATGAAAAACACATCAGCTGTTTCTTAAAGGGCTGATAAGATTAACAAGCTCTCAGGAATTATTTTTTTAAGTCTCAAAACAGCCGCGCTCAATGCAGAAGTAAATCTGATGTAAGAATAATTAAGTTCAAAGCTATGCAGTTAATCTTAGGTTATCAAAGGATATTACCTTAACAGGAATTAGATTATAAGTCAACTAGCTAGCTAAGGCTGCGGGAACAACTACAGTTAGGCTGGGGGAACCACTACAGTTAGGCTGGGAGAACCACTACAGTTAGGCTGGGGGAACCACTACAGTTAGGCAGGGGGAATCACTACAGTTAACAGGTCATTGAAAGAAAGCGATGTGCCCTTCTTGTATTTTGTTCCCAACCCTAGCTTTCCCCTCCCCCCCCCTCTTTCCCATCCTTACCTTGGAAGTGGGATGGAGTTTTGGGATGCATAAAAGGGGGTTTTCATCAAGTTTAATACTTTGAATTATGCATAGTAAGCAACAGTTAACAAAATGAAGTAATATTATATATTTCATTAAATTACTTGGGACACATGTTTTTTTTAATGGAATAAGCCTTGACTATAATTTTAATGCTAATTAGGAGCTAGTAAGTCAGCTTATTGCTGGATAAAGCAGCAAAGCAAACAAATCAGTGACATTAACCTGAATATTGTATAGTTTTGGAGGAGGGAGAGGATGGGGGTGGTGTGGATATCCACATTAAGTGATAACTTCAATTCACATATTATTGAAATTAAATTGACCATCATACAGTTTACAAATTTCCATGTTTAGAGGAATCTCTGATATCCCCCTCCCCCCCCCCCAATTCCAAACATTTAGTTGAGGTTGTACCTATAAATATCTTCACAACAAAGCCTGACTTCTTTAAAGCCATCCCAATGCAGTGCATTGCCGCTAAATGAACTTCTTAGTGTATGAAGGAACAAAAACACACTGAATCCTATGAAGAAAATATATATATACATATATATAGATATATATTATATTATATACATATATAGTATATATATATATACATATATATATATATATATATATATTTATCTATATGAATAATGAAGCGTACGTATTGTCATATGGATAATGAAGCACATGAATAAAAAAAAACATGCAGGCAATGGTTTATAATTATTCGACTAGTTTGATATAAACTCCTCCCCAATATTCTGACTTCCATACGTTCATCACCGAGACATTCATCCCAATTCTCTTTAAAATAGACCCCACAAGATATATCCATATGTTCCATTGACCTGCAGTTAACCTTGGTTGGTACTTGATAGGTTATTGAATCAAATATATTGCACATATAAAATATGTAGATACCATATGCTGTTATTACGAATATTGTTACCATTTGAAACAAATTAGAAAAAAAAGGGGAGTCAAGTACCATGCAAAGTTTGAAATACAACAGTGTTGTTCATTGAACTTAATAGCACTTTGACACAACACTGACTGGTGCTTTTCTCACCACCTGCAACATACCACATTAACAGTCCATTTGATTGGATGCATCGCTCAAACATATCCGTTTATCTCTATAAACGGGATAGTGACACAATCTGCTGGATACACCTGAACATGGATACACCTGAACAGGGGATACACTTGAACACGTATACACCTGAGCATGGATATACCTGAGCAGGGATACTCCTGAGCACGGATACACCTGAGCACGGATATACCTGAACATGGATATACCTGAACACGGATATACCTGAACACGGATACACCTGAACACGGATACACCTGAACACGGATACACCTGAACACGGATACACCTGAACACGGATACACCTGAACATGGATGCATCTTAATATGGATACACCTGAACACGGATGCACCTGAGCACGGAAACACCTGAACACGGATATACCTGAACACGGATACACCTGAACAGGGGATACACTTGAACACGTATACACCTGAGCATGGATATACCTGAACACGGATACACCTGAACACGGATACACCTGAACACGGATACACCTGAGCATGGATACACCTGAAATGGATACACCTGAACACAGATGCATCTTAACACAGATACATCTTAACACAGATACATCTTAACATGGATACACCTGAACACGGATGCATCTTAATATGGATACATCTTAACACGGATACATCTTAACATGGATACACCTAAACACGGATACACCTTAACACGGATACACCTGAACATGGATACATTTTAACACAGATCACATCTACAGAGTTAGTGAACAATTGAATTTTATTACAAGCCAACAACGTTTCCTAACCATATTCATGTAGTCAAGTTTGCTAGGTTCAGAAAACTGGTTGTTTCTGGTTAGGGTTTTGAAAAAACAGAGATGAATGGGCAGACCGTTTTGAAATGAATATATACCAACAAATTTTAATTAAATGAAACAAGCCTAGTGTGAATCCATTATCCCCTCTCCCACCCTCCCACCCCCTCCCCCCTCCCTCCCCACCACACTAATAGTATTGCTTGTCTATATAACTATATCCATATATATCCTATATTGTGATAGGTTAAGCCAACTATCCTGTTAGGTTATCAGATTATTTCATGCCTCTTTTTCAATACTACAATCAGTCTAATGTCATTATTACCTTCATTTTCTGCAATTATTTTTATTAACTGCATTGTTTTGCTTAATTCTCTCTACCATTTTGTCCTGTCCGACAATTGATCTTCTAAGTTAATTTAATTGCCCTGCTGCTGTTTTAATTCATCGATTTTCTTTCTTTCTCTTTAATTCTGTGCTAAATGCTCAGCCTGTTTCTCAATCCTACTTCTGATAATCCCAACATTTTCCCTTCTTTTCTGCATTTATTTCTCCCTCTGATTATCTTGCCATTTCACTGATCCCAACCTTTATCATCACCTTAATCCGCCTACTAGCTGTCGTCACCCCTCACACCAACAACATAGGTGTGTTAATAATCCTCTGCTAATCTCAACATACTCCCTAATCCTCCCCCCCCCCCCGTTCTCCTCTTTTACTCTCTGCTTTCAATCAGCCTGATGATAACATCGTTGTCATACTTAACTTTAATCCCATCCCTGACAATCATCCTATATCCCCTATCTTGTCTTAACTTTAATCCCATCCCTGATAATCATCCTTTATCCCCTATCTTGTCTTAACTTTAATCCCATCCCTGATAATCATCCTTTATCCCCTATCTTGTCTTAACTTTAATCCTATCCCTGATAATCATCCTTTATCCCCTATCTTGTCTTAACTTTAATCCCATCCCTGATAATCACCCCTATCTTGTCTTAACTTTAATCCCATCCCTGATAATCATCCTATATCCCCTATCTTGTCTTAACTTTAATCCCATCCCTGATAATCATCCTTTATCCCCTATCTTGTCTTAACTTTAATCCCATCCCTGATAATCATCCTATACCCCCTATCTTTGTCTTAACTTTAATCCCATCCCTGATAATCATCCTATACCCCCTATCTAGTCTTAACTTTAATCCCATCCCTGATAATCATCCTATATCCCCTATCTAGTCTAACCTTAATCCCATCCTTGATAATCATCCTTTATCCCCTATCTTGTCTTAACTTTAATCCCATGATAATCATCCTATACCCCCTATCTTGTCTTAACCTTAATCCCATCCTTGATAATCATCCTTTATCCCCTATCTTGTCTTAGCTTTAATCCTATCCCTGATAATCATCCTTTATCCCCTATCTTGTCTTAACTTTAATCCCATGATAATCATCCTATATCCCCTATCTTGTCTTAACTTTAATCCCAACCCTGATAATCATCCTATATCCCCTATCTTGTCTTAACCTTAATCCCACCCCTGATAATCATCCTATATCCCCTATATTGTCTTAACTTTAATCCCATCCCTGATAATCATCCTTTATCCCCTATCTTGTCTTAACCTTAATCCCACCCCTGATAATCATCCTATATCCCCTATATTGTCTTAACTTTAATCCCATCCCTGATAATCATCCTATATCCCTATCTTAACTTTAATCCCATCCCTGATAATCATCCTTTATCCCCAATCTTGTCTTAACTTTAATCCCATCCCTGATAATCATCCTTTATCCCCTATCTTGTCTTAACCTTAATCCCACCCCTGATAATCATCCTATATCCCCTATCTAGTCTTAACTTTAATCCCATCCCTGAAAATCATCCTATATCGCCCTATCTTGTCTAAACACGTTCTCCATTCTATCTCTACTCTTTTCTCTAATTCCTCGGCAAATCTTAGTTTGCCTCCTGGTGCTCGTTAAATCCATATCATATTTATCAGATATATTTTTATATCTTAAATATTATTTCCTCCTGAATCCCCGCATCAGCCCGAGTATTTCACCGGTGATCGCATAAGTAACGATAATTAACTATAATTTTAATCGCATTATTACGCTACAGTTATACTATCATATTAGCTACGGTACATATACGGCATATACATATATATATATATATATATACATAGTCATATATAAATTTTCAAATGCACAAAGACATTAATATTTATGGTTGAAATAAAAACAAATATAAAAACACAATTTTGACTGTCAGAATAAAATCTGTTTACCTACCTTCTGGATATTCTGTCTGTGAAACACATAAACAGCTGAAACTAGCTGCAGACAAATCTACAGTTTAACAAACAGAAAGTATCACTGTCCCTCTGCTATCCATACACAAATGGTTAAATATATAATCGAGCAAGAGAGAACAGCACGAGGGCGATCACTCATGGGCGTCCGTTAGTCCGTCCGTCCGTCCCTACTTGTAGCTCGGGCGGTGACAAGATCAAACCTTATCTGTTCATTTGTTGCCAAATTACTACCGGATGGGACACGAATAAAAAAAGAAAAAAAAAGACGAAGTAGGTGCTCTTTCTCTCGATTTCGTCCTCCTCCTCCTCGTACACCTGATTAAAATTCAGAGCGATAAGAACAAATATTTCTGAAGACACCCACTCATTGCGATGATGATGATGATGACGGCCGCAGCTACGAGATGCTCTTGCTCTGCAAATATGTAGATGCAGCGGAGCGTTTCCTCACAGATTTGCTGGATGAGGACTGATCTCAAACGAGGCTATAATATTCTGAGAGACGGCGTCGCTTGCTCGCTTGACGACTTCACGTCTTATCCAGTAAACTGAGGGTTATGCTGGAATTTCTTTTTACACCAGGCCTTCGGCAGTAATCGTGACAGGTTTATGTCATGTTTTACAAACTGTTCCCCTTACAATGATACTTGGTGTTTTATCTACTACGACACACGAGCTAACAGGGGGTCAAGTTACAAGATGTCATAAATTACTGACAATAAATAATACTCATTATCAATAGAGGCATTTATTTTTAAAAATCTATATAATTTACATCCAAATTTCAGATTCATAAAAATATGCACAATTAACACGCCGTTCATATTATTATTATTATTATTTTTTTTTTAATCTATAAGAAATGATTTTTTTTTAGTCAACTAGAAGATGAACTTGGAACTTCTCTGTAAAATGTCTTTGGTTTTGGCTAAACACCCCAACTGAAGGGGGGGAATGTGTCAGTCCTGAATCAACACAAAAAAAAGAAAATTCTTTTTCAGTATTAGGACTTACATTCGTTTAATTAATGTTAACATGTACTTCAATAATGCTCCCAACAAAAAGTGTCTGCAGCAAATTTACCGAGGACTAATTACGACTAATTACTTACTATTTAGAACATGTTGGCCAGGAAAATGTAATGGGCAAACTCTGGTTCAAATTAATCAGCTTCCACAGTTTTAGAAAGGAAAGAAAAATTACAGAGTTCTCAGCAAGAAAGTTTTACAGATGAATAACATATTAGACATAAGGCTTATATGTGACTTACACTCAAAACAAAACCAAAACAACTTCAGAATGTTTCTTCCTGTTTCCATCCACTATGAGGTAGTCAAACGCCTTCAAAGTCTATCTTCACTGCTCAATTCAACTGGAAATCCTTAAGCCAACAACAAGACAGCCTTTCTACAAGTGGTAACTCATGGATACGGGTCTTCCTCGGATTATATCATGAACGTGGTTAACACTTCCTAGTGGAGAAAAAATTGCCGCCTTTTTCTGTAGAAGGATATGACTTGCAAAGTGGTCCAAGATAAATAGTTTACTTCTAAAATTATCCGACTGATAATAGGGAATGGATGGGAATTGAGACAATCGAGTGATAGAAGGGGATTGACCGGTGTTGTTAGCAACGAACTTCTCAACTCAGTAGATTTCCAGAAACGTCATGAATATGCATATCTCAAAAGAATGATGAATAAATTAAATCTGTCAAAATATCTCTTTTTTCTCCTATGAGCAACAGATAGATGAAACTACCACAAGAGATGGAGAAAAGTTTATCCACCACTGAACGCCTACTGTTATTTTGATATGCAAATTTATTGTTGAATATGCATCGTGAATAACTAATTACATCCTCTCAGTCTCCAATGAGATAATAACTTTGTTTTCCGATATAATAAACAATCCTTATCCAGAGATGCCATTACTCAGACTAACTCTGTAAAAGAATTTACCCGATTGAGTTACAGTATTTCACAGCAGCTTTCGCCAAGATTTTATTTTATTTTTTTCCGCACCGAGATGATTTGTCAAATTTCATCAATTGCAAATATAATTTCCGGTCAGAAGCAGATTGGGGTGATTGAGTTCAATCATATTTCCCACAAGAGAATACACAGTCTCACAGGCGAGAATAATATGCAATGGCATTCCTTAGCTGATGTAATGACTTTGATTTCCCAAAATTTATGACAAAAGAATCAATTTAAAGGTACTTATTGCTGTCACAAATCAACTGTAAACTTTATACCTCCAAGTGCTTAATTTTTATATTTGCTCCCGTTGATAGTGTTTCATTAGAAAAATCTCATTATTAATTACACAAAATAAGCCATTATATTTCACTTTGTATCGTCCAGATTCTTCGCAAATAAAAATGTGCAATTATTTGAAAAGAACATCATAAGGTTTTTTTTAAAATTTATTGCCCGATGGTAATTCTACCGTTTCGTCTCTCTTTTGATGGCAATGAAAACAAAATGGCGACCCGAGGATTATTTAAGCAAGGTAGCAGAGGTCATACACACAAAAACAAACTTGCCACGAGGGTGTGATAAACCTAAGATGATGTATCCAATGTTAGCTTTGAAGAGATACAGATGACCTGTCTGTAGACGACATACAGCTTTTCTCGTAACCATGCAGTTTTGTGAGCTGACATAATACATGGAAATAATCATTACATTTTGGACTGTAAACAATATTGTGGTAGGATAAGATAAACCACGAATAGAACCAGCCGTTTAGGGTCATTTTCTATTAACATCTTAATTTAATGGACAGCTTTAACAAGCTGACCAAAAACAATTTGAACACAATGAATTACTTAAACATGTTTAACACTTAGTGTTGCTTACCATGGAAGATTAATTTAACCTATGTAGCTTACCTGTACTCACTTAATATTTTAAATACAGATACACTGAAAGCACTCTTAACAAAACATTTGTTTCATTAACATACTTTCTTGTACCATTAAAGCATTAAAACATTTTTTTTCCTCCCTTTAATTGCTAGAAGTTTTCAAAAAGTACTTTCCTGGAGGTCTTTACTCTCCAAATTGTTCTCAGACATGTTTAAGGAACACACAAAATGACTGAATGTCCCAGTGAGGCAAATTTCCTCGAAGGTTGTATTTTGAAACAGTTTAAGAATTTTGAACAAAGGTGACCATATTTGAATATCTAGCATATTTAGGCCCACTAAAGCATACCTTTAATGACAAGTGGACTCTACTAGTTTTAACACACAAGTAGTTGCATGAGAAGTATATACTAACTTGAATGTTTCGGCGAAAAACCACATCCTCATTGCATTTTGTATCGCGAAAGATAAGAATTTTTTGATTTGTTATAAATTGCATCTGGCAACAGTAGAATGGATGATGTCATCAGGGCACATCAGCCAAAACTGTCTTTAATTTTTCTTTCTAATTTGTCAATCATTTACAATCCACAGAAGGAAAGCATATTTCTACAAAACCACTGTACATTTAGATAAAGTTTAAAGAGAACTTTAACAGCTAAGTAAACATCCCAAATGTATCAGGTTTCAAGGATGAATCAAGAACAAGATTATGATAGCCTAAGTAGAGCTTATGAAGAGCATTTGTCCAGATGGGCAAAGCATACCCCCTACTGTGATCTAACTTCCTGGAGTAGTTGAAGGTTAAATTAGCCAATCAAAAAAGGACACATATGATACAATCAACCAAACCTAAAGTTACAGACAAGATATTGAGATGGGGATTTTAATTAGCAGTGTGGAATATTTCTTCTCTTCAATATAAGTTTCACACTGTTTGTCATCAGAAAGGTCTTTTCAATACCAACAGTTGCTGCAACATACTTTAACACTCAAAACACTTTTAGCAGTTCAAGAAGCTGCTTCAACAAGGCTTATAACGTTTTTAACACAAGTATGTTGCAGGAACAATTTACTTGTGATACTTTTACAGCCTCCACCACCCCCCCCCCCCAATTCACTTGTAACACTTTAAACACAACCAGTTCCTTAGCACTCATATTCATACCACATTTAGAACCCAACTGCTTCAGTAAGATGGCTTAATGTAACACTATTTAACACAACCACTCATTACTTACTTGCAACAGTTTTTAGTAACCCAACCGCTTGAACGTACTTCACTCATAACACGTTTCGATCAACCAGTTGCTTCAGCATATCAAATCTGTAACACTACTAACACAATCAGCTGTGTTGACAGGGTTAATTTCACAAATAATACTTTTATACGAGTGGTAAAATCTTTGATCACATCCTGTCCCTACAGGAAGTTATTATTATATTCTCATTCATGTCCGTAAGGAAAATATTAATAGTCACATCAACCGCACTCAACGAGAAACATGATTAATCGTAGGCTCGTTAGGGTGTGATGGCTACATTTCCGGGACTATTCTTAACAAACAACAAAATTAACTAAAGAAAGTAAAGAAAAGAACTCAAACCTGGCAAAAGTAGGTCGCCAACCCAAAAGTAATTGACTCAATAAATTCACCCCTAATCTTCATTATATTGACTGAAGTGCTTCCTAGATTTGCGGCAATGGCAACATCGATCAAATAATTGCAATCTGGATAAAGCTGATTTCCATGAAACTAAGATTAGTGTATATATATCCCTATATATATATATATCCCTATATATCCTTAATGAAAATATATTTTAAGAATGTCTAAATCAATAGAAGTTGGTTCAATGAAATATTATCAGTTTAAATAAGGGACACCCAACCAATGAAAATACTATTAAGATTATGTCGTCAACTTCCGTGGTTATAGAAGAATTTAAATATGGGATGGGAACATTACGGATGAAGTAAAGTGGAGAGGGAAAATGGGATAGGGAAGGGGAGGGGAGGGAGGACATATGAGTGAGAGCAACTCAGAGAGAGGAGAAAGGAGGCTATGGATCCATTCCATGGTTCCATAGGGTGGTGTACATGGTTCCATAGGGTGGGGTACATGGTTCCATAGGGTGGTGTACATGGTTCCATCCGGTGGTGTACATGGTTTCATAGGGTGTTATTGGTTCCAAATGCATGCATGCTTTGAAAAGTCAATGTGGTAGAGAATATAAGAGAAGTGGGATTTAAGGGGACAAGTAAAAGACAAATTTCAACCACTGATAACTTCTAACATTCGTCTTTTTACCGCCTCCTTATTCATCATCCCCCCTCAACCAAGATCATGTTTGATCCACCAAGCAGACGCTTGTGAATTTGGTCGGCCGTGTTCTGGACTAAATTTCGACACTTTTTGTCAAATAGAACTTACCCTGTTACAAAACTCTCTACCTTGAAAATAATAATAATAAAAAGAAGCTTAGTGAGGGCGCTATTCACAATCAAAATTAAAAAAAAAAATTAACAGTTTTGAGTAAAATTCTTTCTCGTTTTTTTCTTCCTCTTCTGAATTGCTGAAGGGCTTCTTAATGATCAGAGCAAAAAAACATTATAGATTTATAAATAATGCTTAACTAATGTTTATACAATTGCTACAACTTTGAAAGCTAGTGTCATGTACTGTGAGAAATACAAATGCATGGGATACTAATATGTATTATTAAATGCATAGACATACATCATTCTTCCTTTACTCATGCCTTACTTTTCCTTTTACCTTTTTGTCCCATTTCCTTAAGCATTTTTTCTTTTCAAAACTACTCCTCCCCCCCCCCCTCCACCCATCCACCACCCTTATCATATGTACATCCTTTTCTCCACAAGATTCCCTTTCTCCCTCCAAATTTCACTCCACCTCTTTAAACCCAAAATTGAAACAAGATTATCTATAAAGGAAACTGATTTTTCAAGAGGAAAAAGATGGAATTATTTGGTGAGAGGATCGTATTATTGATCAATTTTGATGAGAATTGAATGCAGATTCAGTATTAGGGTCTATATTGACTTTATATTGCCATACCTATGGCAACCAGATTTTGATTGGCACACATCCAAAGTTTTCTTACAAATGGAGTGGAGAGTAGAAATGAGAAGGAAATGAAATTGTATCCACTGAGAAAATGAATGCGGGATTGCTGGTAGCATCTCTCTATTATTAAAGCTAGTATAGGTGATAGTTAGTGTCAAAACAATACTCTCTCCGCACTGTAGACATACATGCCCAGGACTAAAACTCGTATTTCGAAGGGGTCGACTCGTTGACTAACACTAACCATTCAGGTCAATGGTGGATTCTTTAGCTCAAAAATGGCAAGCTATTTGATAAATAAATATCAACAGAATTTACTATTTCTACTCTGACTATAACACTATTTGACTCTCCTACATAATGGATTGAAGAGTATCTCTCATCCCCCCTCCCCTCCTCTTCCCTCTCCTCCCCTTCCCCTCTCCTCTCCCCTCCTCTATCCACTATACATTCACACTCCTTACTGTCCTCCTTCTCTTTTCATCCTTTGGCCCTTATCCCTCCTTCTGTTTCCCCCTCCCCATTCTCCATCCCATCTCTCTCCTTCTGCTTCCCATCATTTTCTCCTTAACCTTCCTCCTTCCTTTTCCTCCATCAGACACCCCTACCGGAAGGATGTGATTATCCCCCCTTTTCCTGCCCCTCCTCCATCTCTTCTCCTCCCCCCCTCCCCACCCACCTCCCTCCACCCCTTCCCTTTCTTCTTTTCTCTATTCCATTCTCCTCCCTTCCTTTCCTTGTCCCACCCCATTCCCTGTGACATTTTCAACATTAGAAAAGTAAATTTAACAATTGAGTTAAATAAAACTCAAACCAACCAAAGCTTTGACATTAGCGTTTAGGTCTGAATTCAAACAAAATTATCTCCATAACATCTTTTGATATAGCAGCATTCTCGAACAAAGAAGAAAAAAAATTGTAAGATGAAACCATTCACGGCCTTCCTCAAAGAGTTAACCTATTTTTTTTTCTTTTCTATAGCATTGTATTTA
The DNA here is from genome assembly GCA_020650975.1 of Apostichopus californicus. Taxonomy (NCBI): domain Eukaryota; kingdom Metazoa; phylum Echinodermata; class Holothuroidea; order Aspidochirotida; family Stichopodidae; genus Apostichopus; species Apostichopus californicus. The sequence continues at coordinate 15,908 of JAIPMN010015751.1, forward strand.
AAGGTTAATTCCTCATCAGCACAATATCTATTCTTTTACAGCATTTTAGATACAGCCACTATCGATTTTCTTATTATAAAAGTTTGCATGTGAAGTGAAAAAGAAATCTCAGAGGATTTTCACTAACTTGAAACTTCACTAGAAAGTTTCAACGCGATTGGAGAAAAAAAAATACACTCTTGCTTGACCTTTGCGGTAAAGAAACCTTGGCAGCAACAGTTGTACGATTGTGATATATATCGATTTAGTGGGTGGATGTCAATTAATATGAACATTGTGTAGGCCGTCACATGCTTTGCAGTTTCTTTGCCGTCGTTACCACATGAATCTCGGAGTCGATAGCTTTATAGTCCCAAAATAAAAATTTGAACCGTAAAATTCTATGAATTAACATTTCATGATGTTATATACCCTCCTTATGATATATTGAAATTCATATTCCAACACGACATGACACATGTACAGGCATGCAGGCATGATAGCTGTATTGCTCGTTGTAACCGCTGTGTAATTAATATGGTGTGCGCAAGTCAGCTAGTTCGTCGGAACTTTGAGAATATATAGAATCCGCCACTTCAACACCAGATCTTGCCAGTTAAATACCAGGCGTTTCGTCGTCTACCAAACTGTGATCAATGTTATGTTCTGTAAACTTTGTAGGTCTAGCCAAGACATCCGGGTTAATATTTCGTCAATGCTATCGCAACTTTAACTTTCAAAGGTAATTTGAAATCAGTAAACCAGTCATATTTATATATAAATATTTTTAATACTGGAAATTGGGAAACAAAGTTTTGCATTTTTTCCTAATACTCGAGGTCACTGAACTCCATTAATCGTCAAAGTTTGGGTCTAGATCCTGGCGACAGATAAGCTAGCAGATTTTGAGATGGCCATCTTAGCCTTTGTCGTAATGGTAACATGTTATATTGAAACGTACCTGGAAGTAGTATAGTCTTTAATTAAGCGGACTAAAATGCTTTCTGTTTGTAATGGGGGAGGGGGAAGGGGGGGAGGTGGAATGGAGAATGACAAATAGCAAATAGCAAATCTGCAAAATACTCACACTTTTGATTTTTTTTTCTTACTTGGCAGACTGTTTGTCTTTGAATCATCGACCAAACATTTTGGAGGAGTCACTTTGAACGATCTGCGATTGAGAGACATCTTTGCGTCCATATAGTCCGTAAAGTGTCCAGGCAAAGAATGGCATCGCTCGGATATTTGCGCTTTTCTCAATAATGGAAACTTTGTTATCAGGTAATTTAATAGCAAACTGCCCTCACCTTGGGCTAGTTTTACGGTACTCGAGGCTGGGCTGGTACAAACCATACGTTCCCAAGTTTCAATACTTCGAGACTTAGAGGATCGAGAGTTCTGGAAACTCGAGAGGGGTAATTCGATAGATTAAGTACAGGTATACACGTACTCAATATAGTTTAGGGGGAATAAGTTTCAAGTATGTCCCAGCTGAGATTTTTGCTGCCATATGATCATAAGTAGAATCCATTTAAAAAAAAATATTGTTGGCAGAGTATTCTGACTTGCATATATATGTTCTAGTAAGTTATATCGACATCATGACTACTAGCTGTGCAGGATGTGTTTAAAAATTACTGCTTGTGCATTGGGAGGGGGGTGGGGGAGGGGGGGAGAAGGGGGAAATTACATGACATAACATTACTTCTTAAAGTCATCATTATCAAAACTGACTATCAAATATTCCTAGAAAGTCTTAAATAATGGTCACTATCATACGCTAAACACCGACAAATAATTTTGCCTGCTCACTCTCAAAGTATTTCTCCTACTCTTAAAGACAACAGATTGTTTTATTAATTTTAAAAGGTTCTTTGATTTCTGGAAATCAAGTTCAATCAATTTCAAGCTTGAGAAATCCACCAGGAAGAGTCTTTTTCAAACTTTTAAGCGGCTAAAAAAGTTGGGTCCAATTATACTGATGACCTTCAAACATCATCAAAGTTATCCAACAAAGTGCCTGCACTACTCAATTACTCTAGCAGACAGACCATTGAATGCATGGGGGTGGGAGTGGGTGTTGGGAGTGGGGGATAGGGGAAGGGAGTGGCAGGAGTCAGACCGATGCTCATTTATTATGTGGAAATCAATGCCTTTGGCAGAACTGCACCTGTTTGAAATCATTGATGTGAAAATTAATGGGGGGGGGGGAGGGGGGAGGGATAAAGAGAGCTACAAATACCAACTAATGAAAACCCATTATGGTAATATGTTTACATTTCGTTTCAAGCCTCAAAAGGGTTGTATTGTGTCCTCAAACTATATGTATTCTAAGATGCCTGAACATGTTTATATTGGTCATCGCAAGTAATGTCCGAGTTGGTTCATTGACTCTCACAGAGACGTTGCATTGTCAAAGAGACATTGCATTTTAATGTACGATGTGAGCTTCCCTGATGTCTGGAATATATTAACTTTGGGGACCCTTACAAATCATAGAAAATAAACCTATAAAATAATATATGAATAATTTTCAAAATGGTTCCAATCTTTATACAAGAATAATAGGCTACTAGTATAGGCTACTGCTTATTCCACCATACACATAATGAAATACAGGGACAATACAAGCAGAGAATTTGATTAAAGCGTTTACACTCATATCCCGGCTGGATAACTTCCAAGCAAACAAATTGAATTTAAATTTATCATACAACCATTTGACTATAATCAAGATACCGGTAGGATAATTTGTTGCTACAAATGGCACTGACATTGGCTGTTTATACCACTGTAAAAGTTATGTTGAATAATTAACCTTGACGAGGTCATTAAACTAAGAGTATATAAACGCTACTTAAGGAGTTAATCGATTCTCAATCATTTTGCCTCCCACAGGTGCTGCTGCTAAGTTAGTTCTTAGAACCAGACAAGTCCGACCGTATTGCAAGCTTACATGTATTTTAAGTGGAGGCAGAATTGATATATATTGATACAGATGTCTATAAATGTACATATAGTCATAAATACATGTATACAAATGTTATGCTTGTTGTTCGTTAATCATAAACTGCAAAAAACTTCATCTTGTTTGTACGTTACTTTTCAAAGAATTGTAAAAGTGCTCGGATGTTTGATTTGCCCACCATCTGGACTGGCTGAGCGATTATGATAAATTCAAGATAAATACAAAATTATAAATTAAGCATTAAATTATGACAAGTAATTGTTGTGAATATAGTACTTAATTTATTACCAGAGCAATTCTACATTAAAGGGAGTGAAGACTCGCGCACAAAAAAAAGTCTGATGCCGGTAAACTGACCTAGTTTCGAATGAGGTATAACAGAAGTGTTAGACGCCACCATCGATCCCAGAAAATACACACACAGCTTGCTACCGTCGGTAATTACACACTAGTGTACAGTCAATACATACAGCTACAGACAATACCCACAACACAGTGTACATAGCAGCGATGGACATCTCAGGTCTAGATAAAAGATAACAAGGTATCACGTTTCATTACTGTCTGCATTTTGTAGCGACAAGAAGA
>JAIPMN010015752.1:0-27866 GCA_020650975.1 Apostichopus californicus
AGTAATTATAACAGACTTCATAGATCTCCGTCATTTTATTGACAAATATGTAAGTATTTACTTGCACACGGGTCATTTCGTCCTTTTTGGTGAAATTTGGCTCTTCCTGTAGGTTGTCATGGTGAAATCGTGCATTTCTTAGGGGTGTCCGAAATTGTCAGTGTTCCGAAATTAGCGATACTGACTATAATTAGTATAGCCATAGACAGTAGCCTAAGTTAAGTTATAATTTAGACTAGCCAACTCCTAACTATTTAGGCTAATTTGTTGACGCAAGGTTAAGTTTTCCTAATTTCGGGTATGCATGCCTTAATTTCACTGTATAATTGTTAATGGGTGAAATAATTTGAGAAAATGCCTCAAAACTATAGGTTGTTGCAGAAAACAAATGTTTCTAAAGTAGTCTTGACTTGAGTTTGGTAATTAATTGTTTTGGTTTTTGCTAAGCAAAGGCTTACTGATAAGAGACAAAGATGTGTGCTGGGTTATTCAACTTTAATTTTAAAGGTGATTTTATTTTTATTATTATTTAAATATGTCCTTTTTTTGTATTACTAGTTAGACCTAGGCCTAAACTAGGGTATACCATTACCATGGTTCTAGTGCCATTCCACCATAGGTACATACCGCCATACCATTCAGCCATAGGTTTGATCCTTTCTGCCATGGCGGAAAGGCTCGAAACCTATGGTGGAAGGTAAATTATAAGAATGGATTTTAAACAGGAATATATATCGGTGAAACTTATTTTTGATTCGCGTGGAAGGATAGGTACACCCTCTTCAAATGTGACAGTTCACTAGATAGACTGAATTGTAGTTAAGAAAACATTGGGGAATAGATACACAGGCTTTAATGTACATGTTGATTGAATAGTTTATTGGTAAGTTCGTAAGAGTCAATACACTGCCTTCAAATATATAATATAGTTTGTTAAATAAATCAAATTAAGTTAGGTTGATTGTGTATTCAAAAAACCAATTCTGATTGTTGATCTAAATGAACAATTTTGTGGATTTTGTGGGCCTAGGTAGTGTGAAGCAAGCAATGTACAGTGCATATAGGCCTACAGTGCACCCAAAATAATGTGCTCTTTCCACCATACAAAAGTGCTTTACCACCATCGGAGTAACATGGCGAAATGGCACTTTTTCTATGGCAGAGAGAGCACATTTTCCATGGTGGAATGTACCAATGACGGAATGACATGGCCCCCCCCCCCATTATCAACATTATGTTTATACTTCAGCTGTTGCATATCCTTAGTTAAATATTAACCTCAAAATATGTCCTATCATTTACACTTCTGAACAATAGCTATATAAACTCAGTGGAAGTAGTTAGCCTATAGCAGAATGAAGTTTTGCTCAAGACAGATTGTTAATATAGTAATATTGATCCTGTGGCTTCTTTGTCATACAACAGATACACACTGCCTGGCCTAAACAGTATAGGTTATTAAATGGATGTTTCACAGCCTCCAGGAATCATCACTGGAAAGACGAGGGAGGAACAGTCGGTATGTTCATAAGTCTATCATGGCGCAGTAGATGCATTCACTGTAAACTGTATGATATCCATGTTCCTGTTAAGTTATCATGCATGGGATTCGCACTAATTTAGAAAGGCAACTAATATTCAAACTTCACTGCTGTATTGAAAATAGGTAAACAACAATGATGAGCAAGAACAGATGGTGACTATAAGTACCGGTATGCGCCAAATTCTGAATAGTTCTATCAGTCAATGACAACAGCAAATTCTACTGTGCAGAGCATTTAGCTGAAGAAATCATGTGCATATGTTCCTATAAGTAGCAAAATGTAGCCCACATTCCATGCTACAAAAAATGCACCATTTGTATATAATGAAAGGCCAATACTAAGACTACTCAGTTTAGGCAACCGTTATGATAAGCCTCCCATCTTTTTCTGGTGTATAAACACTGCAGTGATTGTCAGAGTATCTGTTAGTTTGTCAACATTTACAGCATGTCATAATGCCCCCATCAACCTTTATTTTTTGTATCAATTCACATTACATTTCTCTCAGGAATTAGTTAGTTGATTAAAGTCAATCATGAAAATTCCAAGTTATGTGTTTATATTTTTTTACCATATCATTTAAAAAGGATGTAAATGTTACTTATCCCTCTTGTTATCCTACTACATGTGTTTTTGGTTTTGATTCCTTCATTGTTTGCATTTTCCCAGCAGGTGTCTGTTAAGAGAGAGGCATTTAAATATGCTCCTGACTTTTTCAAGGACAGCGTTGATCAAGATGGTACACTAGTGAAGTCTGAACTGGAAAAGAAGGTGGTATTTTCACTGGAGATCAAATGCCTACATCCTGTTGGTGTAGATATCACTTGGAATATCTCTCATCTACCTAAAAATGTCCTTGTAAAGGTAAGGAAGTAATTTTTTCCTGGCAGTAACTTATTGGAGCTTTGAATAATATATTGTTTAGGATAAGGAAATGAGACCCTATAACAGAGGCTTTGATCCAGTTGGCTTTTGTATTTTAAAACACAGCTGTACATTCTAGATGCCATCATGTCACAGTTTTCATACGGTTATATCCAGAAGATTTTCTTTTTGGTGCTGTCAGGGTGTCAGCAGTGAGTTCTAAGGGAATGTTTGAGGTCATTCTTTCCAAGTTATTTGTCATTTTTGTTTAGCTTGCTGTAGAAATAAAGTTGTTAATCCTACAACAAACAAATTCATTTGTTCCTACATCAATAAGAAATATCTTTGAAGAATAGACAGGAATGTTAAACGGTTGGTTTTCTCTTTGTGGTTCAACGTTTTAGCTTTTCGTACTGGACAACACAATTTTGGTAATTTTAAACTTACTACAGAATTATTCAATCTCTCTTTTAATTAGAATTATTACTGGTTGATTGATGGGTCTCGGAAAGGTCCATATCTCAGCCCTCACATTAATAGAGCAACAGTGGAAGATGTAGAACTCGGTAAAAACAGCGTCATTCAGATTGTTGCTGTTTGTGAGGAAAAGATCATACATGCAGAAGAAAGGGCAGCAGGTAATTCTTGTAAGCGATCATTTCATTCAGCAGAAAACTTGACCTAACATTCTGACATTCTGACTCCTCCACAGTATCACTTCATATTTGGTAAATTATCCATTTTTTGAGATCCATTTGTACACTTTGATTGTCAAGTTCATGTCAGCCAAAATGTTTTAATGTCAATGAACTAGAACAAAACTATTTCATATTATGTTACACAAAATTGTGTATGTTGGATAGCTACGATAACATATCTATATTGTATTCTTCTCATCGTCTTTCTCCTTAATACTTTTTGACATATTACTGTAAAGCTGGGGGAAAGGATGTTCGATGGTGACATTCCTGGGGGGTGGGGTGATGGGAGCTCGGGTCTCTACCGGTGACGACAAGAATGGAATGGACATATTAGAGTTATTTCTCACCCATGTATTAATTCGGCTAGCGTGTTTTCTTACACTGTACTAGCGAGCTCTCATAGAGCTATTAGAATTACAATTTCAACTGCTGCAAAAGCAGACCAAAATGTAGTTAAGGATAACTTGGAAAGTTTGGACGTGTTGCATTAACTAGTGGAAGTAATGTTGTAGATTTCAAGGCTGCCACACAATTTGACGGATCTCTCAATCTGAGCGCAAGGGTTTGACAAGCTTCCAGTGGAGTCAAATTCTAACTTGGCAGGCCAGCTATGCCAAAATGGCATGGCCCTACATTACATAGCGATATCTCAACAAATCTCCATTTTTGGGCAAATTATGAACATAATCGTGATCATATGATCAATTGACAGGTACAGCTTATCAGTACAAGATCACCAGCGCTCCTCTAACTATCCATTATGACAAGCTTGTCCTTCCTCCAGAAGATCTTTGTGTTCTCAATGTTCACTCAAACAGAGCTGAATTATGCTGGAGCAAGGGTAAGTCTAGTAACTAAACAAGATGTTTTCTGGGGTAATGGGGATGCCTTGGGGTGGAGGGGGGGGGGGGGTGAGGGGGTTAGAATTGCCTCAAAATCTATTCAGTGTCATGTATTACATGTTTTTCACTACTTTAAGAAGATCTTAACATGCAGCATTTGTAGCTTAATTTGGATCAAGCCTAGCATAATATATATTTAAGCATAACTTTAGCAACGAAGGTTCAAAGGATTGGAATATTCACCTTATTATCGCAGCCAGGAATAAAATATCAATCATTCGTTACGTCCAGCAAGAAGTTAATATGAAACATTCATTTCGTAGGGCAGTTTACTACTGAAGAATTGGCACCAATGTGATCTCATAGTTGACAAATTTGTGGTAGTAACTAAGTAATAAAGTCGCAATTCTCTACTACTTAACCATTCCTGAACAGAGTGAAAATTCTAAGAATCGGCCATCTTCTTTTCTCTCCTGTAATATATATCACTCTCAGGGATCTTAAGGCTCCATCACGTTCATGGCACTTCTTACCGTGTGATGTGGTGGAAGACAGAGGATGATGAAGGAGGAGATGTGCACAACACGGAAACGACAGGTACCCCTGACCCCTGACCTTCTGAAACACAACCCATACTCAGGCTGACACATAACATAAAAAAATATCATGGCTAGTCCGGCATTGCATGCTTAACCCTACCCTGCCAGTTTTAAGCTTTAATCAAGAAGAATGTACATGCAGCATTCTCTCAACTGGCAGTAGGCAGTGTGAGGTGGTTAACGGCTACAACTGCCCAGTTTTAACAAATGTAACCAATCACATAGAGACAATATTGCATGTGAACACTGACCGTTCACGGAAAACGGCTGCCAGTGTGCGAGTTTCAGTATGCAGGGAAACAATTAGTGTACATTCAAATTTACCATTGTAGCAGTTTACCATAGTATTACTTATTCCCTTGATGGCATTGCATCTCTTTCGGTTTTATTCAATCAGACAGTATGTGGACAGCTTAATTTAGGAAGTATAAATACTTAATTACCTTTCTCTTTTTTTTTGTGTGTGTTAAATTTGTTATTAGTCTAGGTTAACCTATATTGTTGGCAATATGGATTCATTTTCAAGACTTTTCATAAACATGTTATTATTTTTGCAGATTGTAATGTGAGGCTTGGTAATCTAGAAGAAGAGACAAGGTATACTGTACTGGTTGAGTCCAGAGGGAAAGTAAATCACATGAACTCAGATGGTAAGCCAAGAATTTGTATTTACACTTCATTTTAAGATAAAGTCAAGGTGACTAAATAGCAGAAATTTACTGCTTGTGTCATACATTACAAAGTGGATCTAACTCTGAAATATTCTTCTAATTTATATGTAGTGTATCATTTATCTCTGTTACTTTTAGTTTGCTAAAAGTCTCTGCTTGTTAGTAAATTATTGTTGCTCATGTTAGCTTATCTTACGCCTGAAATAATTACCTTTTATTCCAATACACTGTCTTCAAATGCATAACATCATCTGCTATTCTTCCATTTTTTTCTTAACACATTTTGTAAAATTAAATATCATTTCAGGACAAGAGGTAGCAGTGGATGTGTCTGCAGCCTCTATACCAGTGACGTTTGTCACCAGTCAACTCTGTCAACCAAGCAATTTTAGAGCTGTCCATGTGACATCTGAAAAGATCCAACTGAAGTGGGATTTTCCACCACCTGAGAGTGATGGACCCAAGGCATTAGGTTAATATAATATCTCATCTTTATTTATCTTATGCAAGTAGTAAGGGTGGCAATATTAGTTTAATGGAAGACATGATTTGTATAGTTGAAGTTGCTGTATGGTTCTTTAGGGCAGCCTATGTATTCAGTTTGCCAGTGTCCAACAAGTTTAGCCGAACTAAAATAATTATATTACTTGACTATTGGTACTAATAAACTGCATGGTTACACTATTTTAGTATCCATGGAAGTTACTAAGTTTAATAACCTTTCTGTCTTTGTCCCTCTCCAGTTTATTCCCTACCCTGTTCCTTTAATCCTCCCTTTGTCCCTCCACTGTTTATCCCCTACCTCTCCTCTTTCCCTGTTGCTTTCTTCTCACCATCCATTGTCTACTTATAATCCCCTTTCATCTATCTCATTGTGTTCACCATGCTCATTAACCCGTCTGTTTTCTGTGCGTGTTTTTGTCCCTTCTGTTACTGTACTTGTCATTTAGCCTCTGAAGAAGATCCTGCTAGGATCGAAACGTCAGGCCAACTTACTTTTACACAAGTTTAATAACAAACTCAATTCAGATGCTTCGCTTTTAGAATTAGTTAAGGATTATTGGATTAAAGTTTTATCGATGCTAGTCATCAAGTAACCTCAGTCACGTTCTATGAAAAGTAAATTCCATCAATATATATTTAAGCTTAATCCTAGTTTTATATATTAATTTTAAAAGATAGATGCTTTCCTGACATGAAAATTAAATTTGTCATTCCATGCTTCCAATTTTTAGCAAAATTGTTTTCTCATAGTAACATTGATCAACTTTTATTTATGATGGATTCTGTGTTATTGAATTATGTTAAAGTCTTGTAGCACTTATAGCAACTAATAGCTTTTGTGGTGCACTCGTAATCTATTGATGCAAAAGAGAGATGTACAGTTTATCAATGTTTCTTGTCTGAGGGAGATGCATGGGTCAATTATCAAGGATTTCATTGAGTGTTGTTGGATTTGATATCCAAGTTATTCTAACATGATCATTTTCATCAGTGGTGACATCAAATTTGCTAGAGAAACAGGGCATGGTCACCTTGACTGAAATTGGTACACTTTATTATTACCTCAAAAAGAAGAGTTTTAGGTTTGTCTAGATGTATCCTCTGCAAATGTCAGAGAAAAATACAGAAGGACATTAAGAACCAACAGAACATTAATTTCTGAAAACTTTCATAAAATTTGAGAATGCTGAAAAACACTTTTTTAAATAAAAACTCTTACCTGTTTTTTTCCCCCCACAGGTTTGAAGGTGTTCGTAATGACCAAAAAAGATGAAAAAGAAGTGACAGTAGCTTGCCAGGAATTGTTGCCAGATAGAATGTCGAGTACAATCCGAAATTTGAAACCTGAAACCACCTACCAACTTCACATGGTACTTATCACAGAAAAATACTTGAAGAAGTCTTCCAAGAACTCTGGACAAATTAATCAATTAAAATGGACCCAGATCACCAAAGACGAGACGCTTTTACCGTACACGTCAATCAGAGTGACGACTCTGCCTTCTGCCAGGCCTACAGATCTTCGTTGCACCAAAGTCACATCTACCACCGTCCATCTACGATGGAACTTTCCTGGAAAGAAGGGAATCAAATTGTTGAGCTTCTTAGCCGTGTGCAAATCAGTCTTTCAAATTCCTTCCAGGGATGGGAAGTATGACTATGAAACAAACCTGGTACAAACCTTAGATTGCAGACCAGATGAATATGCTGTTGTCTTTCAGAATCTTGTGCCTTGCTCTACGTACAGCTTTCAGATAATTGCCGAGGCAAGTCTTTCAGGATATTCCTATCCAGAAACACCAAATAAAGTGTCTGAATTGGAGTCTGAACCTCTCGAAGTACGAGTACCAGCACACATCAAACCTACAGAATTATTACTATCCTCCTTTAGCCCTTACCATGTAGATCTAAAATGGTGGAAACCAGAACTTGCCTTATCTCTTCCCAAATCTGATGATGGTAAGATACTTTGGGCATGTGGTTATCTTTCTTATTCTCCTCTGCTTATAAAAAATTGAAATCATTATTTTAAATTTTCATTTTTTTTTTTATTATGTAGATTTCTAACATCTACTGTGATATTTTGTAAAACAAATTATCATTTTTGCTTATAGTCAGTTTCATTTTGTTGAGTTTGGTTTAGTAAACATGGCTTTAAACTCAGGTGCATGGCTTTAAAACACCTTGCTTTCTATAAATATCTATATCTATTTTAGGATATATATATATGCTGTAATATTTTATTAATTTCAAAGCAAGTAAAATTTATTCAGGGTTTTAACGCAGATGTGCGATTGCTGCTAATTTGCATTTTTAAACAAAAAAAACTTTCTTTCTTATTTTGTTGGTAATCACTTTTAGAATCAAATTTCCATATTTACCACTTCATAATGAAAATGGCTATATCTTAATTAATTATTTAATTAAGTAATTACTTTGAATTTTTCACATCTAACAGGTGGTAATTGCAGCCATCTCCTGAGATCAGAGTTGTTGGCCTACCAGTTATTCGTCAATGATCGGTTACAGTCCACTCTATCCCCTCACAGTACCTCTACCACCCTCACATGCACCCCAAATAAGGACATCAATGTCAGTCTAGGTTGCGTTGTCACGTCAAACAGACGGGTTGCAGCCGAGGTTCGCCGGAGGTGGACAAAGTTTAACAAGAAGAGGTCGTCGATATTGAAGGATATTTCTGACTACGACGTTATCAGATCTCGTCAGCTACATCTCAGACTACCACAACCAGTCACAGGAAATGTGATCAGTGTAGAAGCTACATTCCTTCCAAATCAAGGAACAATGGATGCTAATTACCCGGACGGGTGCGTTGTCGTCATTTCAATTGTACCTTGAAGTCCAATTAAGCATGGCATTATAAACATGGACCAATCAGCTAATACTAACTACCTGAACCAGAGGTTGTCAATATCCTCAAATGTCAATTGGTACAGGCCAAATCTGGATCATATCAGATTACAGTATGGCCAAAAAAGGAATAAAAAGATCTTAGAGTACTATATAGGTTTGAGCCCCCTACCCGCCTAACCTGCTTATTGCTCAATCTGTGTAGAGTGAAATGTTGATGCTGTTTTGCCTTTTGCTCTGGCCCTTGTAGAAAATAAATTGAGCACCCACGACCTTTATTGAGCATTAATTATCTCTTCCACTGCTTACATTATCTATGATATCATAATCTGACAACTCTTTCCCCAGATTTTAGTTTAAAAAGAATAATTAAATGAATAAATCGGTAAATGAATTCAAAAACAATCATTACCCATGTTGACCTATAATTTTTAGAGCCATTTTGAGTTGAATCATCTTTCAAGAACATGCCTCCTTGTTTTTTCCCGGCTAACCTGGACTGTATACACACTAAGTTCCAAATTAATATCATCTTATCAGTATGAACTGCGAATGTATTTCCCCTTTTAAATTAATTTTTGTTTTTATCATTGTTTTCTTGCAGTTCAAAAGATGGAGAAACAGCCAATGGGACTTTAAAGGTCGTTTGGCGATTACCAGATTTTGGAGTGGCAGAAGAGCAAGGCATCATGGGATATGATATCTCCTGGATGTGCAACAAGGATGGTAGAGAAAATAATACCAGAGTACACAGTGATGCTAGTTCATGCCTCATTCCAGTTCATCATGATAGGTAGATTAGGTGACAATAGATGTGGCTTATTATATATAAGCATTTATAGCTATAGCATTGAGCCTCATTAAATGACCAAGAAAAATGACAAACAGACTGTTTTTGTATTATGAGACAGCTGTTTTCATCAAACTGTAGTGAAGGTCTGTGAAGTTGCATTCACAGGTATTCCTCTCATTATGTAGTTTTGAGGATTACGTCATTTGAATCAGTGAGATTCTGGGCCAAATAAACCATGTTGACTTTATATACTAATCTGAGCAAATGATCCAGTAGATGCCAGTTTGGCAATTTTAAACGCAAATAAATGACATTCTGTGATTTTCAAATGTATGTCGGAGGAAAATGCAAGCTAAAGCTAAACAGTATTGTGGCGTTCCTTTAATGGCCTACAATTTAAGAGAAATAGTAGTTGGAAATTGTTAAAGTCCACAAGAGAAGATTGATTTCAGTCCTAGTCAAAAGTTGCATATATAGGCCTATGCGTCTGTTAAAAAATTTGACTTTTTTTAACCGCGTTTCACTCCTTAATGTTCATCTAAAACACCCCCCTCAATTGCAACAAACTTCAAACCACAAAATTCCTACCCACTTATTCAGGGTCAATTGTCATAAAATAGCAGCATATTCATGTTTTGACATTTTTTTCCCCACCTAATTTGGCCACAGATTTGGACTGTTGCATCAATAAAAAACTGGCAACCCTGAAGTGACCATTGATACCATTGATCGAATTGTGTGGGACTCATTTTTACCAGAAAACTTTGTATTCCATTAACCTCTGAAGGCCATATAATTAATTATTACTGTAAAAAAAGCTGCAGATATTTTTAATCAAGAGACAATAACAATCTTGAACAAATGGATTTAAGTTGTCATGCATGAGCAGTTTTTATTATCATTGTCTTCTTTTCAGTTGTGTAGTGGATGTGAGTGTCAGCGCTATTAAGGATGATGGCGTCTGGGAAGACCTCAGCTCTCCGAGTATTCAGGTACTCATCCCAGGTCCTCCCGATCCCCCTACACTGACCTGCAAGGAGGTCACTTCCAAACATATCCAGCTGGAGTGGTCTGAGCCCAGATTACATGGAGATGTAAAGGTAGCCGGCTTCCAGGTGAGCTATTGTCAGAGATTCTTAACCTCATTTAGGAATCAGTTCATCTGTGGCTGACTTTTCTTGCAGCACAAATTTTTAAGGATAATTCTATCTGGTAGTGCCCCTGGAAAACCAGGTATTAGTTGTCCGAATAGCAAAATTTGGTTTTAAAAAAAATGAATGACCAATATGTACACTGTAGGAGAGATGTGTAGGTTTGGTGAATAGAACACCAATATGTGCACTGTAGGAGAAATTTGTAGGTTTGGTGCATAGAGCAGCAATATGTACACTGTGGGAGAAATGTGTAGGTTTGGTGCATAGAACAGCAATATGTGCACTGTATGAGAGAGGTGGAGGTTTGGTGAATATAACACCAGCTTTGGGGATGATACTAATTTATCATTGTACCTACTTGGGGGAATTTAGTTACATGCAATCTGAATTTAATGTAAAAAATTGATCACCTGCTGGACTATCCTCCACTGATGAGTTTAGTTGTCCAAACTAAAAGTTGGTCATCTCGGATGACCAAACTACTATTAAAAAAATTGCCCTGCATTACCCAACCCATGTAAAGAGATATGCATATCCTAAAGCTACCCCTAAAAGATAATGTTACTGTGTGAACAAAGCTTTCCAGTATTCTTTTCTCCAGCATATTAAGAAGTGCTGGGGTAAGGTGGGAAGGGGTAAGCAGTCACAGTACAATGACTAATTGTGACTTTATATGATCAATGAACAATGAAAACTAGGTTTTTGCATATTACTACTAAAGCAATACCTATTCCTTACTACCTATATATTACTGTCTACTTTAAATGAAGTAAAAAAATGTCAATTAGGCCTCACAATTTCATTTTGAATATATGCTTTGTAATTTTGTAATCTAGCTTCATATTAGATCAGTCAAATTTGTTGCTGATGACTGTTTTCTATGTTTCTGTTTTGGCTTAATCTTTATGAAGTTAGCAGTTCATCCGAAATGAAATGTGTTTATTAAAAATAAGTTTATCAAAAATTAAATGACTGTGTTATTAAAAAGAAATAGTTTTCAATCAAATTATCCTTTTTGTGTACACGTTCGAGGTTCATTATGAATAATTTTTCTTTCCAAATGTATATAAAATCCTTGTATCTCAGCAGAAAGTAGTTTGAATTGATCTGACTGACTTCAATATCTTCCTTTCTTCCATTCTTTTTTATTCCTGGCTAGGTTTACATGAACAACAAACCGGTTGGTAACGTTTTAACCTCAGAAACATTCCAAGCAATAATGCCTTGCCAACCACTCAAGTAAGAAAAAAGTTCCCTTTTTGCCTATATTTTCCTCTAGTATATATATTGTAACACTTTCCTCTGTGAGTAGCGCCGACCAGCCGATTCATATAAATACCTTAACAATACGTGGAAATACCATGTATACAAATGATGAACTTTACCCTACAACTTAGCTTAAAACACAAATACTACAGTGCATTCTTATACCATCCCCAAACAATTTTACTCCTTTACAGAGATGAATGTTATCACATGAGTATCCCTAGAAAATATCACATGGGTTACATCACAATCCCAGGATAAGCCTGATACCACAAGCGTGATAATCTGCCAACAATTACAACTGGTTTACTTAATGCCAGGAGAGATAACCCCTATATAATTCCAAGGGGATTTAAACTACCACAATGGTTCCACACTGTCCACTGACACAGACTCTTATTGCTCCACAACTTTACAGTAACAGCATTACAATATATATGCCAGACCATATAATCATCACAGTGACTTAATAGAGCTGTAACAGTGTAAATATGCAGTTACTCTACTTGAAATACTTTAAATAGTAAATATGCAGTTACTCTACTTTATGGTAGCTTTAATAAGTTAGGATTTCCTTTGCTCAAATATGGGCTCTTGCCTCATGCCACTATATGAGGTACAATTGATGATATATAAAAATATGTCACTAACTTATTTATGTCATATTACAATGAATAAGTTCATACTCTAATTATGAAGTCAACAAAAGGATTGAGAGTTAATCAACTGGAAACCACCTGCTCTTTCTACAAGACAGTGCCTTTGAATTTAGTCAAAGAATCATATTTTATTTTCTTGACAGAACTTATGTGTTAAATGTAGCTGCTGTGGCAGATGATGCCATCAGTTCACATTCGAGACTGCAGGAACCTGTCCTAATTCAGACACCAGAGGCTACTCAAAAGAATCCGTCCCTTTTTGAGATAATCGATAATTCAGCCCAAGGAACAAAAAAATCTCACGTCTGGAAGAGTCACACAAGAGGAAAGCTGATGCCCGAAACAGTCTCAGCTGTTGTTGATAGGGTAACAGACCATTGTGTGACAGTATCATGGACCATTCCATTTCCAGGTGGGTGTTATTGATAAACAATAGTTGAATGTTCTTGAGTTTTAATTCTGTTTTGGGGGGGGGGTGGGGGCCGGAAGGGTGTGGCATCCATAAATTGAAAGCATGTAGTTACTTTGGTGCAGTTGGAAACTATGCAAAAGTCAACAGATTGTTAAAAGTTTGCTGAGATGTAACTGTGGTTACATGAGACTTTGTTTTATACAACAACTAAAGTTGTAAGTAACAACCAATCTTAAAGTAAGTTATTGAGTATTTCATATCAGCTCAGTTATTTTCATGTCTTAAGATGTTGGTTCATTACCTGTGGTCTTTTGGGATTATGCCAAAGGATTTCAAACAAAAAGTAAAACTACAAACCAAGAAAAGGCAGAGAAATTAAAGTAAGCACTAATGTGATCATACTTTTCTGCTTCATAATAATTAAATCATAACTCAATTACATTTATTTCTTCAGGAAGCTCTTCAGATGTGTATCAGTTCAAAGTCTCCTGGAGTAGTGTTGCCAAACCAAAGGTATGTATATGTACACAAGGATTTGTATTCAATAAATCACTTGACATGTCAAAGTCTCCCAGTAACAGACAATTATGTTGCACTTCATTCCATCAGTATGTCACTCAATGTGACTTATGTGAGCATGCTAAACATAGTTGCAAAAAAAAGTATCCCAGGAGGTTCTCAACCACAAAACCTTCATCAGAGATTAAGTGAGGAGTGTTAAACTTAGAATAAGATTTACACCTTGACAAGGAAAATGATTTGAGGGTGACAGAAAAATGTCTGTTGAAGTTTGGATGATTATTTGATATTCTAATGCATGTGGAGGGGGGTGGGTAGGGGGTCAGTGTTGATGACTGTTTAGTATAAGATATATGCATTTTCTTGTGATGAGATTTGGGGACATTTAACTTTACTTTGTATCATCTATGTGTTGTCTATGTGTGCACAGATAACAAGGTAATCTTTTTTTTGAGAAAGTCTGTGCCATCTTTTTTTTTATATATTTTATTTTTATTTTTTTTATTTTTGTTTTATTCCATCAAGAGTCCAAACAATGTACAATTCATAAAAACATATACGTTATGATCATTAGTCAACATTATCAATAACAACAAATAAATCATTAAACTTCAAATAAAGATATCCAGTTATGCCATCTGATATCAAAGTCATGTTGTTCATAACAGGGTAATGATGATTTTGTATTTTAAGAAAGTGAAGACATTGTGAATCCACAACTTAGCAACTTTTAATGCTTTAGTTCTCTCTTTGCTGTGTCAGGAACTTGATGTTCTTCTTAAAGGAGATGCATCACAATTTACTATCAGGAACTGTGTAGCAGGAACATCCATTTTTCTAGTGATTTATGGACTCAATCGACAAGGAGATACAATATGCCGCTCTCAACAGCTGACTGTTCAAACCAGTGCTCCTATAGAAACACCAGTTATCGTTATTCAGTGAGATATTATCTTCTAGTTTATGCTCTTCAGTCTTGTTAAAATATCTCTGAAGAAATGTCACTATTTCGTAATTTACTATAATTCCTAGTGTTTTGTGCACCCATGTCTTACTTTTAAAGTACATTTCTTGAAATGAGAACTTAACCATGGCTTGTATGTATTTTTGTGAGCTGCGCTGCAGTTACGAGATGCTCATATTTGGTATGAAATTATCCAATCACTTTTAAGCTGTGGTTCTTGCTACCAAGTTGTTCAACTGTATAACAATTTAAGGGTTTGCTATGTACTTGAATGACATAAAATGGTTTTAACTGATAAGCAAACGGCCCTTTGATTTATTCCCCAAACCATTATCTGGCTTGTTTGGTGAGCTTTTGTGATGGAGACATTAATTATCCTGGATAAATACTTCAGCTATGCAGAGATGATATAAAGCAGTCAATATAACCATAAATAGTTTCATGAGGTAACAACATTTATATAATTGTAACCAGTTAGATTTCATTAGGATAATTGTATGTTTAAATATTCTTGTAAAAACAAAATAGAATATTCTAATATCAAGCAAAGAAAGTTAACACTCACAAACTCAGGTTCAAGCAAAACAATAAAATGTGAAACATTAGAAGAGAACCAAATACTACTTATCCTATGAGAATAAAAAAAACAGGACGAAAAGAGAGTGATGGGAGAGATGTGGCTGGAGACCAAGGTTGAGTTGAGGCTCAAACTTTTCAGAGTTTTGCAGCCCTAGAACAATGACACTTTTCATCGATTTGGTCTTGTCGACCATCCGGAAAGTCCAAATAAAGAAGAGACGAATATTTCACTTCACCGTTCCTTATTCTTCCTCTGACAGGGAATCTAATTTTGAAGGATGCACCATAACTTGGCAGAAGCCTGAGCAGTTTGGTGGCGCCAGACTCAGTGGATATTTACTGACGATAAACCAGGAGACGATAAACCAACGGGAGAGGCTGAACCTTCCGGTCGATACTCTCTCTTACACTCTCAGGAATGGGAAAATGTGTCAAAAGTATACATTTATATTAAAGGTATGAACTATGAAAGTATCTGAATTCAGAATTCATATGGTAGATTCATTTCACTTTTTTTGTGTGAAGGCTGCGTGTACGTGATTTTCATTTTACATTGAAATTTTATGTGATTGATAACAATTTCAAATTAAGACCATATAATACGTTTTAAAGATGGGTTGCTCACTACCTATTAAACTTATCATCCTTTTGATGTGACGTACTGCATGTCTACTCAATTACTTCTGCTACCACTGCTTTAACAAAGCAACCCATCTTCCATAAGATTTAGGGTGAAGTCTGCTAATTTATAAAATGTTAAAAGCATCAATGTAGTCATTATCCCTTTCATTGATAATTCAAGACAACATTGTTCTGTTTTTTCCCTGTAATTTTCTATCTTCAGGCCTTATGCTGTATCCAAGAATTTTGCAGTAAAGAATCTGACCCAGTATCAATCATGTGGCCAGGGGTTGTGACCCCTGACCTCCAGAGAGCACCAACATTCAAGGTTAATTCAATTGGAGTCAAATGGGAGGAGCCTGTCACTACAGGTGGAGCTATGGTTTCAAAACTGAAGGTAAAATTAACTAATCATAAAATGCTTATGTTAAAGGGTTATTCTGATGGCAGAAAATGTGCCACTTTTATCATGGAAGAGAAAAATATTGTTTGCTTTTAGTTGAAAACCTTGTCTCAATAACTCCAGATATGGTTGTTTGAATGTCCAAGCTATTTCAACCAAATTAAATCTCCCCTACCGTCCATAAAGTGCACTATAGTAGGTTTTGTTTGATGCGATATTGTTGAACTTGCATCTTTTAAGAGTAATATGTGAAGACTAATAAAGCCCTGAATTTTCTTTAAATTTGCGTAGAAAATGTCCTCGTTTTCATAATGTACAGTCTGATACTTGATAGGAATGAACCCTTGTATGCTGCTTTAAATTCATCCATGTTTCACTCAATTTTTGTCTGTAGGTACTCTGCATGGTAGATCGCTGTGCTCCAGATACCACTGATTCGACTCTTCCAGAGGCAAAGAATCCATCACTTAACAAAGCCACACCGTTCCTGAATCCTCACTGCCAGTCTGTAGAGTTCACAAGTCTTGCCCCCCGCACCAAACATCTGCTTTACCTCGATATCTATCTGAAAGGCTTAGATAGACCAATTAGATCTAGGGCGTTGGTCGCAGAAGTTGCACGACGACCTTTGACCCCCACCTTGAGATGCTCGGTTCCAACGTTGGTTGAGAGGAAGCAGCTAGACACGGAAGCCTGCCAACTGATTAACAGCCAGGATAGGTGAGATCTTAAAGTCTCATGTCTGTAGACTGAGCTCCTATAGTTTGTCGTCGCAAGTTGATCTCTTCTTCAAAGTAAAGTAAAAATCTCATCTCCATAACCCCCTAATTTGGAACAAGTAATGTCAGACAAAAGCTTATCAAAATTAATCTCTATATGATTGTTAATTTTGGTGTTCACTCTTTGCTCAGCTGACCTTCTTCATTGATTCATTTTACATAGAAATAGCTCAAACTAAAAATACTGTTTGTCATTGTTAGGCAGTTTCTTTCAAGCAGCAGAAAGGGAAATAAAGTGATGACCGAAATTGTCAGTGTTTCATCTTAGTCATTCATTTTTTTTTTCAATCTAAATTTCCGTAGCCAATCCATCATCAGTAATTTCATTATTTAACTCATACCAAGAACATTTCATTTTTCTATCCTATTTGTGCAAATTTGTTACTCATGCATATTCATCACATGCTAATCTCTCTTCTGCTTGTTCATTTTACACTCATTTACCTTATATATCCTTAGGATTCTTCAGTCATTGTATGATATTGATAATCACCTGGATGTCAGCCTTCACCATCAAATCAAAGATGAAATACTAGCTAGAAAGGTAACTATTACTTGGAGGAAATGGTAGTAAGGAATGTTATCATCAAATGAATTTTATTAGCTCATTAAAAACAGCCTGTAATCAAACTTGTATCACATGTCAAATCTTACCAAATTGCTCAGCAAGAATGTCACAGATTAAAATATTAAATGTTCTGATGTTGGGGAATCAGTGGTATGCAATGTTTCTTAAAATGTACTCAACATGGTGGAAATGTTGATAAGTAATTGACTTCTAGCCCAAAACAAGTAAAACTTCCTTGGTATAGTTTATAGCAGTTAGTTAACTTGATTTTGATCTATTTCTTGATGTTATTTGTGTTGTGTCCCTTTCGGCTAAGATCTTGTGTCATAAGGAGTTGAACCTGGTCAGCCCTCACTTGGTTAATACCCAAAAGACAATTTTCTGGGTATCATGTGATCTACGAAGTCAACAAAGCTGTCTTCCTCATCTTACACCTCAAGCTCTTTTCATGAAAGTTTATTCCTGCTGCAGCAGCTTCATTAGCTTTGTTGTATTGTAGATCACACGATACCCGGAAAATTGCCATTTTTTTGTGGGTATAAACCAAGCGAGGGCTAACCAGGTTGAATTCGTCAATGAGTATCTTTTCTTTCAAGGTACACAGCACACAGTGTACATTGTTTCTCAGCCTTTAAACAAAGATCTTGTCCAGTATCTGTTCCCAGCATTCAAAGAAACTTTGTGATACTCCACTTGACATAACAATTTCTTGATCACAGTTGGTGACAGTGATGGTGATAGTGGAATAATTCTATTTTGGATATTTTTGCCCAGGCTATACCTTGAGTGACTTTTCTTTGAAAAAGTATTTCTTTATGTTTGTATGTATGTATGTATGTATGTATATGTGATCTTCCCGCAAGCAGGAACTCGCGAAAGAAGCCATGGAGGCTTATAGACTCGCAAGCTGACCGAAGCCAATCTCTTGAACAACACCCTTGCCAGACGACAAATATTGCTTTCGGCGGGAATCGAACCGGGGATCTCATGACTGGGAGACGCCGGCGTTAACCACTAGGCTATACACTCCGCCTATGTTATTCAATACCAAAAAATAAATCCCTTAACAGTGTAATTAAAGTAAAAAAATTGTAAATGTTAACTTGAGAAAAATGAATTAAAACAAATTGTAAAATAAAAATGGCAGGCAATAGTGATGACTTTGTAGGAATTTTTTCCAGCTCATAAATAAGGAGCCATTGCTCATCAATTCTGTTAAGTGAAGTTTTGGACTGTTCAGTTTTGTCATCAAAGTTACAAGTTTTTACTTCTTCAAGTATCACAAGTTTTCGATCCTAATCTGTTTTATTCATCATTACAAAAACTAAAGCAACTTCTCAACCATTGAAAGTCATTGAATTTCTGCAATTGTTTAATCTACTCTTTTCATTTGTAAAATTTTGTTTTCATTCAATTTGCAGCAAAAATACCATTTTCTATTTTTTATAACATTTGTACCATTATATGTACTTGGCATCTATGCGACAACTGATTTGTAGTAATTTATAGTTTATTATTGATATACCATGTAGTTCTACATCTTAACATTAACAATTCTCCTAAAGTTTGCTTTCTTCATATTTTTTATTTATATTTTGTGATATTAAATACAGTCCCCGGCTCTTCTGTATTTTATATTCATTTATCTATTGATAGACGTTTAAATAATATTTTTATCCATAATGTTGTTTTGTAACAGAGGTTGTCCCATTTTGCCTCCCTCACGGTGGTTGAGAGCAAACTGAGGAAATGTCTGGAGAGAATCGCCGAGCACACAGGTAAAGCCATTTCAAATCAGTATTGTCTGATACTAAACTGCTGTTGTGGTTTGGAGAATCTGTGAAAAGATATCTTCAAATTCCTTCCCTTCTTGACAGAGCAAATGTCATTTTTTTTTTCATGTGGTGTCTTACTTGTGCCTGAACCCTCCAAAGGGCTGTAAAGTTGAGTTGGTTGACCAAATATTTAGTTAGATGGAACATTTAAGGGGCCTCTAAGCAGAATTTCTGTTATGAAATGTCCGTTATCCAACAAAGAAGGAAAATTTTTGTACTATAGTAAAAAGTTTCAGATTTTACCTTTAAATTATGCTTAATCTCTGGAATGCTTCTTTAAAGACCAACTTGGTGGTTACATCTGCGCCTCACTGCAGACCTAAATGTTAAATGATATCCATACCATTATTTGATTAAAATTTTAATTAATCAACCCAAACAATATTTTTTTCAACTTCATACCTACAGTTGAGTACCAAAGGTTAACATCCAACTAATTTGCCCATGACAGAAGTTATATACATTGTAAACGTGTTGTTGAGGCAATAACAGTCTCTGTTTTCCCCCCAGAGAATTTTGTGTTGCTTTTGAGGGAACTAAATGGAATGGTCTTTGTACTAGTCTTTATAGTCCAGCCACTTTGATTGATGAGCATCAAATGTTTCAAGTGTCATTTTTCGAAAGATAAAAGTTCCATAACAATACAACCTGCTTTGAATGATTAAAAATTAATTTTATTTCTACAGTCATTAATGTATGACAGATAGATAGATAGATAGATAGATAGATAGATAGACAGACAGACAGACAGACAGACAGACAGACAGACAGACAGACAGACAGACAGACAGATACATGACACCCTCCATGATTTACCTTGTCATTCACCTCTAGATGAGTATATCATCATGATCTTTTGCCAATCCTTTCAGAGGCAGATATTTGAAGTTTACTACTAGTAATCTTCTACATGTTTCTCTTTATTCAGGGACAGTCTCTGTCCATCTCTCCTGGGATCTTACCAAAGATGATAGGGATGCAACCATCTCTGGTTATAGAATCCTGGTCAACGACAAACCTCACAGGCTTGTTCTACATTCTCATGTTACTGATACAACCATACAAGTATGGAATGCTTTTCCTTTGATACTTTAACTTTTATAAAACACAGGTAGAAATGTTAGACACAAGTATCGATAGTAAGATGGCTTGACTTACACTTAATATGAGATTATAGTTGCTGCCAGGACTATTGTGTGTGAGTTGTGATGTTACCACATTTTGTGTGGTCTCATAAAACTAGACTGAAAGGGCCTGTGTGTGCACTGGTGCATGAAGACTAATATGCATGAGGGTGAACAATGGATAGAAATTTTCGGGCCAGAAAACTGTGTAGTTATAATGTCATTCATTCTGTTGTGTTGCCAAATACTTCCACAAAATTTCCTAAAACATAAAGTAAAATAAAAAGTTGTATTTTTTGCCCCCAAGTGGCTACGCCATTGTATACATCCTGCTATACCTCTTGGATCAACCTATCTAAAATTCATATCATAAATTAGATAAAGAATGGTTTCTCATTTACAAACCAGCTGTGGCTGAAAATAAAATGTTTTCCGATGGTTTATGCAACAGAGTTTTTCAACAAGAATAGTTGGCATTAACCATGTAGCTCTAGCTATCTTTGATGGTATAAATAATATTTAATAATTAGGATTCCTCATTTTAACCATGTAGCTCTAGCTATCTTTGATGGTGTAAATACTATTTACTAATTAATATTCCTCATTTAAACGTAGCTCTACCTCTCTTTGATAGTATAAATACTATTTACTAATTAATATTCCTCATTTAACGGTGTAGCTCTAGCTCTCTTTGATGATAAAAAACTATTTACTAATTAATAGTCCTCATTTAACCATGTAGCTCTATAAAAGCTACATGCTATTTACTAATTAATACTCCTCATTTACAGCTCAGTGCATGTAATGGTAAACATCGGATAATCCTTGTAGCAGTTACCGACCACCCAGTGGGTGACAGTGACCCTTCAGATATGGTGTTGGTAGACACCACTCCCTTCCTTCCATTTACACATCGCTGTCTGCATAATGTTCATAGTGCTGGAAGCAGGTATGTTTTATCGTACCACACATGTCTATGTGTTCTTACCTGATATTAGTTTGCTATACATTTACACATCGCTGTCTGCATAATGTTCATAGTGCTGGAAGCAGGTATGTTTTTTCGTACCACACATGTCTACGTGTTCTTATCTGATATTAGTTTGCTGTACATATTGGTGAAATGATCATCAGTTAGCAGTTTCTTCCTTTTGCATCCTCTAAAATTGAACTTTGAGAGAAATTTAATATGATTTGTTTACCTCTTGTCAGATTTTTATCAGAATATTAAGAACTATTAATATCACTTCATGTTTCCTTTATTTTGCGGTGACGATTCATGTACTTCTTTTCCAATTCACTGAGATTTCAACAACAAAAATGCTTCTCCATAAAATGATTCCCCTGTGGAATTGGTACCACTATGGTGCGGTATTGTATAATTGTCTTCTAGTTATTATTAACAACCAACACCTGTGAGAGATTCTCTGTGTTTTGAACGTCAAATGTTTTCCTCTCTCTAACTATTTGTTCTCTTTAAACATCTGTCTATTTTATATCAAATCACGCTCTACAATGCATTTTATAGATTCCCTACAGCTGGATGTTGTAGTTACCTGGAGACCTATAAGGAGGAGATTGCAACCCAGAGGATGCTGGTTGGATTCGGCAGGAGTACAAAGTCATCTCGTCGCATCCCTCCACCATCTGTCATGGTCTACGATCTTTATCATAAGACTACTTCCCTTCTAGTTCCTACAAAACTTTCAAACAAGAGACCCACTTTGATCTTGTTTTGGAATCACTGGTGAGATATTTCCCTATTATATGCCAAGGTTTTTTTTTCATTTCAGTTTGTTTTAATTCAGTGTCATGACCAATGGACCCCCTTAAATGGATTGGCAGCAATTAAGAGGGTTTTAAAACTTCAGGAATTTACGAGAGATTAATTGTCACACTAACAATTGTAGACTGCAACAAGGAGTCAGTCACTGTAAACTCTCAGGACATCTTAATCTATATATGTCAGATATTGAAAATTGCAGAGTGAATGCTAAACATATCCCATTTACTATGAAAACACAACTACAGAACCTGGACGATGTTTGGGCTGCTGTCTAAAACACTGTACATTTTGGTCAAGTCAAACCTATTCTTTCTTTTGTCAGACACCTTTCATCAGATGTTTAGTTCAAAACAATGTTGTGTTACATAGTCTGAGAATTAAAATGATACCAAAACTCAGTCAATGCTAATTTATGCTTCTGCATGCACTTTATGACAAGTTTTTACCAAAAATAGATAGACATGGCCACAGCAAATTAGCACTGCATTGCACTTTTGGATAAACAACCCCTTTCTCTTATTCGTTAAATTTTATATGCAAGGGACAGTACAACTTGAATTGACACATTGCTTTATTATTTTGCCCCCTCTGCCATGCAGGTGCCTTGCCTCTCAGAATGTCATGTCGTTTTTCGTTCAATATGCCAAGGGTCGTACCTCGTGGCTGACCTGTTCAGCTGCTTGTTGCTGCGGCGGGGTACCCCTAGAGTCGCATTACTCCGATCTTGCTAAGATGATTCTATCAAGAGGGTGGAAGACAAGCGATGCAGTCAGACATACCTGTTGTTGCCAAGAAGTTTCTCTTGGAGGTGAAGTTTGCACTAATGAAATTTGCTCCTTTTGTAAAAGATCTAGTGATGATATATACATTACCGTACCTTCCCCACCCTCTTTATTCCCATATACTCTTTATTTCTATCATGCCTGGCCCTTAGTGACCCGTGCTGTGTGATACCAACTCTGAACTGCCATGGCTTGGGATGTGCGTATCATGGCATGACCTTTCAATATACCACATGACAGCACCTTTGATATCACTTGTTGTCACCCTTAGTACCTTGCCTTGTCATGCTCCTCTTAATTTCCATGCCATATATTAATAAGCAAACACTTCTTGTGAGACATCATACAAATTTTCTATTTCGGAGTTTGGGGGAAGGGGGGTGTTGAGGAAGGGTCATGCATAGGGTACCTTAGAGCCCCTGATGGTGTTTATCTTGCCCTGTATATAATGTGTTTTTTTTGCATTATTGTATGTCACATTTTTCTGATGAACTAAACATGGATCATATATGTGTTAAATATTATGAAATAGTTTATATTAGACACATGTGTAGCAAAGATGAACCAACATCCAATCTGGAAATTAACCTCCGGTAAACACTTCTTGCGAGCAGTTTATAATTTAAGAAGACTATTTTAGCTACTCCATGAGCATGGTCAGAGGAACTACTGTTATAATTGAAATTGATTTAAAACTCAATTTGTACTATTACTTGTTTCTGATGTATATATACATATCTGATACATATTTGCAAAAATACAAATACCTTAATATTAATTTTACATTGGTTGTGATATGTTATATCTAGGGTAGGATATTTACATGCAGTGATGAGGGCTTCATAAAGTAACATTTAACAGCTAGTTTATTATTTTTCAAAGGTGATGAAAGAAGGGTCTATTCTCCATCAGTGCCCGATATGTTTGGTATTACCTCTGTTCCAACACTTGTCTTAGTACACCCACAAGGTAGGGCTATTCATCTGAGTACAAATCATGTTATTTATATAATCTGTAATTCCCTTAAAGGTTGCTGTTTTAATCCACCTGATTACCTTGTTTTGTTTGTATTTAATACTTTTGATTTTCTTTTCTATCACTGAAGTACAGATTATGCACTTTTTCTTATCAAAGCATTTGAATCGCTTGGCGGGTCTAAAGTTAAAGTTGCTCACCATAGACTTTTAGTGTCCATAAATTTGATGTGTTATTACTTATGGAACAGGAATACTTACACACACTTAATCCTTTTGGACAGGTAATACGATTAACTACTTCATGGAAATGAAAACCACATCAAGAAATTGATTATTGGAATAGTTACTGTAAGACACACTTCAATGGGCTTTGTTTGGAACAAATGTTATCACAATATCAATCATAAGGTCCCGAATTCGAGTCGCTCCAAGATTAATGTATATCGTCCAGTAACAGAGTTGTTGACAATTGACAATTCATAATCATGAACGTTAAATATGAATCTAAGAGACTGACTTCGGTTAGCTTGCAGCTTTGATAAGCCAATGATGACTTTTTCGCAAGTTCCTGCTTGCAGGAGGATCTAAAACACATATAAACATTCATACAATTGATCTAAATTATGGTCTTTTGATGAGTCTAGTCTTTGAAAAGTTTCCTCCAGAGAGAGAGAGGGAAGCCATAGCAAAGGGTTTGAAGATCTGTACCAGTATAGCAAATTGGAGACAATTTGCTACGTTCCTTTATGACTTTGTCTTAATTATTTGCATTGTCAGTGGACTATTAAAAGCTAAAATATTGCATTTCTGTGGGATTTTTGTTATCAAATAGTCACAATTTGTAACAAGACTATAGTCAGTAGCTACTGTAAAAAAAATTGCTTCAGTAGGAATTTGCATAGAGATGCATAGACTTATAGTTATACATGGAATTTCTGATTTTGTGACAGTATTTTGTTTTCACAAGTTTACATGGTCATATTAAAGCTGAATGAAGTGTGTGTCACTGAATCTCGGTATCATTAAACATTTCATCTTTTTTCGTTTTCCATTACTTTACAGAATATCATCATTTTATACTTTTGCTCTTGGTTAATACTGTGATGTATTTTTTCCAAATTTACCCTAGTCATCAACCTATATAATTTTGGTATGTTTTGGTTGCCTTTTCGTTTTTTTTTGGTTATAGGTTACCTGGTGTGGAGAGGTCTTCTTCCAGCTACACAACTGGAGGATTTCAACATTTTATTAGATGAGAAGATAAATGAATGTTGCCGAACAAGTTTAAAGAAGCAATCAAACCCTGGTGAGAGAAAAGTCTAACTAATTAATGGAATCAAAACCACCATCAGCTGCTGTGTAAACAGCTTTGATAATGAGACCATTAGCAATCATAGAGAAAGTCAAGAATAGTAGGCTTGTTTGGTAATTTCGTTATGTTGAATTTCGTTATGTCGATATTTAGTGACATGAGGAATGTCTTACTACATGTGATACCCCTTCATCACACGTTACGTGAACTTTGTCGAAAAATTAATTCATGCATTGAGGAAGTATCAGTGTAAACTGACTTTGTCATGTGTTTCAAAATGAAATTTATTAAAATGATCAATGTTTTGAAAATTAAAATTTCTAAGAAATAATAGATTTACCTACAAATTGATCAGTTGAAGCAATCTTGGTTTGGATGATCTGTTGGTTGACTTAGTATTTAATGAATTAATTTCAATTACTTAATGAATTAATTTTGAAAGAATGGAGAAGCTGAAAGCCTTTTGATCTTTTAATTATTGCTGTAGCTTCAAAGTCTGGGTTTATATCCTGCTGTACAGTCTTCTTCTGCCTTCTGTGGTACTATCTGCCTCTCCAAGTTAAAGATGCTGAATCGGTATTTAACTATGAAGTATTACTTAAGACTCAGCTATTCTCAATGTTATAGTTTTCCTCTCTGTTACACTGTCCTCATGTTCTTAGCGCAAGTAAGAATCGAAGTGTGTGCTGCACTATATAAGATTAGTGTTATTATTATTATTGTCATCATTATTATTATTACCAAAAAAACAAAATTAGTACATTCAGTTAACCTCAAGAGACTTATAATTGTCAGTATCAACAACAACATAGCTCCAATTGTTTGTACCCCTCTCCACCACCCCCTCCCACTCCCCTCAGTGGTAATGGGAGTGTATCCAACACTTTCCTGGACTCGATGGGAGTTATACTACAACGTTTGATCATTTCTTGTCTTTCAAATCCCTTCAGCGGAATCGAATCAATATGGGACGTCAAGGAATCGTAGCAGATCTTCAGGATTTGTCGTGGAAGAGACCTCCAGCTTCCTGCCGAGGAGGCAGGGGTGCCGGCCCCACCAACCAGAGGAGGAGGAGGATGGTAAACTATTGACAATAAACAGGAGGCCTTACTCATCGGGAGGATTCCGAAGAGGATCAGAGATTGCTGCGAGTATCAGACGACAAAGACCAAGATCATCTCTATATTTATGAAAAGGTTTTAATGGAGTCGTGTTAGATGACGTGATGAGACTTGTTACCAATTCAAGGATAGCGGTCCTCCCACCAATGGTTTGTGATGTTATTGATAGGTGAGGGGTTTGCAAAGCAGTTGTTTAAAACGGATCTATTAAATTCTCCAAGTAAATTCTTCAAAACTGAGGAGACTAAAGTAGACATTTAAACTATCAATGGAAGGAGGCTTTCTTTGAGGGTGGTATGATGCAGCTGTTGGAGTATGAATGGTATGATGCAATTGTTGGAGTATGAATGGTATGATGCAATTGTTGGAGTATGAATGGTATGATGCAATTGTTGGAGTATGAATGGTATGATGCAATTGTTGGAGTATGTATGGTATGATGCAATTGTTGGAGTATGAATGGTATGATGCAATTGTTGGAGTATGTATGGTATGATGCAATTGTTGGAGTATGAATGGTATGATGCAATTGTTGGAGTATGAATGGTATGATGCAATTGTTGGAGTATGAATGGTATGATGCAATTGTTGGAGTATGTATGGTATGATGCAATTGTTGGAGTATGAATGGTATGATGCAATTGTTGGAGTATGTGTGGTATGATGCAATTGTTGGAGTATGAGTGGTATGATGCAATTGTTGGAGTATGAGTGGTATGATGCAATTGTTGGAGTATGAATGGTATGATGCAATTGTTGGAGTATGAATGGTATGATGCAATTGTTGGAGTATGAATGGTATGATGCAATTGTTGGAGTATGTGTGGTATGATGCAATTGTTGGAGTATGAATGGTATGATGCAATTGTTGGAGTATGAATGGTATGATGCAATTGTTGGAGTATGAATGGTATGATGCAATTGTTGGAGTATGTATGGTATGATGCAATTGTTGAAGTATGAAGACAAGTGACCATCAATGGCTTGTCTATGAAGGGCTGTTGGTGGTCGTGGTGACCTTTCAAAGGGCATTGCTCACCAACATTGAAGAATCAGTGGATGTGTAGGGGGGGGGGGGGATTCTGCAGATCAACTAATCAAATGGGAAGTTGTTTTAGTGGTGAAGGGTTCATTGTCTGTCAGATATGAAGAGCCATAATTCTTTGTTATATGCTGACTGTCCATTTCCTTATTGAAATCATACGCAGTCTCACCAGTTGGGTAGGCCATCCATCTGCAGTAGTCACAATAAAGGTGAGCATTATTTATTACTTGTGTATGTAAATGCATACATATCATTCAGACAAAGAGATCTATGAGGTAATATGCAATCATTTGGTTGCTTATTATTAGCGAGTATTCTTTAACATTATAAAGCCGATAAAATTTGGTGTTTTACTTCATTTGCAAACCTTATGCAAATATTACCAATCCTTTCAGAAAAGACAGTGATGATGTTTCCAATTTTATTGTATTACAGTATGACTGGTTATAGGCAAATTCAACACCAGGCGCGGATTCAGGGGGGGGCGCGCCCGGCGCGCGCCCCCCCTAAAAAAATCTGGCAAAGGTTTTTTTTTCAAGAAAAACAAACAAGCCGGCTCCGCTTGGGACTT
>JAIPMN010015753.1:0-16965 GCA_020650975.1 Apostichopus californicus
TGACAAAAATCAGATTGTTGTCGTTTTAACGATTTGTATCTCGGCAAAACGTCAATTATCAGATTTTTGTCATTTTGACGACTTGTTGTATCTCGGCAAAACGTCAATTTTCAAAATTTTGTCATTTTGACGACTTGTTGTAAATCGGCAAAACGTCAATTTTCAGAGTTTTGTCATTTTGACGACTTGTTGTATCTCGGCAAAACGTCAATTTTCAGAATTTTGTCATTTTGACGACTTGTTTTATCTCGGCAAAACGTCAATTTTCAGATTTTTGTCATTTTGACGACTTGTTGTATCTCGGTAAAACGTCAATTTTCAGAATTTTGTCATTTTGACGACTTGTTGCATCTCGGCAAATTTAATAATTTTGTCGTTTTGACCAGTTGTTAAACTCGACAAAACGTCATTTTTCTGAATTTTGTCATGTTGACGAGTTTGTTACTCTTTCATCACCATGTCCCTTCTACGCTTCCGTACTATTAGGCTATTTGTGTAAACACTGTGTGGAAATATGTTCACGTCTACAGTGTAGTTATAAACATACAGCGTTCACACACAAACACCCTAATACAAGAAACAATATGTGGTAGGCGTTGCAGACTAATTGGTAAAGAAGTCATTTTACCACCAAGACAGGTCGATTACGTAATCTCAAGAAACTTTTCCATAATAGCGTGCTATAGTTGGGGTCTATACAGCAGACCTTTAAAGGCCATCAGTTTTGCCTCCAAGTATATGCTCCATTCAATCACGTAATGCCCAGTAGCGGAGCGTCCATACAGTCAGGGGGCGGATGCCCCCCCCCCCCCTGACGGACTCAAATGGACTTCTGGCGCCCTTTTCAGCTTTTTACCACTTTTACTTATTTGCGATGATTGACTTTTTTATTGCGCTCTCATCTACCTATTGACATCTGTCACATTTTGTTGGTGTAATTTTCTGACAAAATGGCGATAAACACCTATTTATTCTTCGTTTATCTGCAAATTAGCAAGGCCCGGAAAGGGTCATTTCCGGCGATCTAGAGTGTATCTTTACTCAAAAAATTTCTGTACGCTCCGCGCCAACCAATGGTGGCGCTCCGCTCAGATAGTGTCGAAAGCGCCCCTACAGACCATTCTCGCCCCCCCCCCTGACCAATACCCC
This sequence comes from Apostichopus californicus, assembly GCA_020650975.1. Lineage (NCBI taxonomy): Eukaryota > Metazoa > Echinodermata > Holothuroidea > Aspidochirotida > Stichopodidae > Apostichopus > Apostichopus californicus. The sequence continues at coordinate 1,150 of JAIPMN010015753.1, forward strand.
TAGCTCCGCCACTGGTAATGCCGGTAACTAGTGCTCAAATGTCAACAGCACTCAAATAGTATTGTCACCCTTAAAGCATTTTGCATTACTGAGGCATTTGTATGTAAATTGAATCTGGCAAAAATATGGAGGATCCGAGCTTATATGAACTTACTTCTTGATACTTGTATTGCGACATTTACTGAAATTTTGAGCCAATTTAAGGACAACATTAACATAGGGGCCTACTAGCCTATTTCGTCTGCTTAATAGTGAAATAGTGAAAATCTTGACTGGATGAAAGTTTCATGTGTGAAAGAAATCGACATATGAACGTTGACCCCGCAGTGTCGTGAAAAGTGTGTGTAATCTGATCGAACTGGGCTGAGCCCAGCTCCTGCAGAATTTGGGAAGTTAACTATACAACTATAAGGAATGCTAATTGTAGACAGGAAAGAGTTAGTGTATAAGACGAGCTTCTTTTTTTTTTAAAGTAATAATAAGAGAAAATGTGGGAAGGCGCGCAGTGGATGTGGACGGCTGCCCCTGCCCTGGCTGGAGTACTTTTAAGAGAAGGAGCATTCAGAACCCTCCGGTGGCTGTGCTGTACGCTCACAAGCACTCTATAGCCACCGGGTTCTTATTTTTCTGTAGGGCTTAGGGGCCACCAGCCCCCCCCCCCACCCCCCCCTCTGCTAAGGCCGAGGCCTCCTTCCACGAATTAAACTTAAGGATATCCAGAGTACTTATGATTCTATTTGATTTAAGCTTAGAGTGGGTAGTAGAGATTAAATAATCAAGGAGTAGATTTTAGAATAGAGGGTCATGAATTAAGTTATTTTTGAGGAGTTTGGTGTTAAAGTTTTTGATAGTAATATTAATGCTGGATGTTTTGCCAATTTCGTAGAGTTCTTTATTGGAAGTAAACCTTGGGGTTTATTTGTAAATATTATATTTGTAAATATTTTACAAGTGTTCCATGACATGGCTATATCGTCGGCGAATTGGTTTATTTTTGTAGTAGCCTACTGACTTTATTGGTGGGTAGGTCGTTTACGTACAAAGAGTATAGTAGAGGACTTAGTACTGATCCTTAGGGAGTGCCAGCTTCTAGAATAAAAGGATCGGAATGGATGGAGTTGTACTCAATTTGCATAAACCGGTTACTTAAATAAGGAGAAAGGAGCCTGGTGATATTAACTGGGAGGTTGAACTTGAATAATTTGTATTTAAGACCATTATGCCAGGTTTTATCGAATTCCTTTTGTGCATCAAGGAAGAATGCCGTTGTGTTGAGTTTACTTTTAAATCCTATTTTGATTCCTTCAGTTAATCTAGCAATGGGGTTTAATGTATTTGTCCTGAAACCAGCTTGGGAGGTATTAAAGAGGTTATTGCTTTCTAGGTGGGTTCTTATTCTGTTATCCATTATTTTTTCGAATATTTTGTCCTATTGCTGAAAGTAGGCTTATAGGTCTGTAGTTTTCTGGTTTTGTTCGGGTTTATTTGGTTTAACTAACACTGTAACAGTATATGTAAGCGCATGTTTCCATGGCTTTGGAAAATAGCCTATTCTGAGTGTCTCGTTAAAGAGATGTAGAGTTAGTTTGATAAAGTTATGTGGGCAGTATTTTAGCATTATGTACATTACCCCATCTTTCCCAGGAGAGGAAATATTTTTTGATTTATTTATTGCCCTTTTCCATTCGTTATGGTGAATTGATTTAGTAAGGGGTTTTGGTCATCTAAAGTTCTATTGAGGGATGGGAGAAGGTTATTGGCATTTCTTTGGACAAATTTGACTATTTCTTCTTTAAAGAGGTTACAGTAAAGATATTTTTAAAGGTAGTTGCGAAGAGTTTAATTTGTTCTTTGGGGTTTTGAATTTTGTTCCCCTTTTTATCAATTAAATAATTAGTGCTGAGATCCTGACAATGTTGGTTTTTTCCATGATTATCTGAGTCCAAACTTTCTTCTCCCCCCCCCCCCCTCATCGTCGTATATTGTTGAAATCATGTAGTATTATCGAATGAGGGCTAGACTACCGATGACGTAACAATCATCAAATAGTTTGCTTTCCTATTAATTTGATGGTTGTTTGTTCATGTAATAATTTGACAATCGTCCTCATTTGTCTGTTTCATCTGTTACTCTGCATGACACTATCATTGTCATGTATGAGAAAACACTCATCTGGGTAGTGAGAAGTTGGGGGAGGGGGTGGGGAAGGTGGGGGGGGGGGGAGAGGTGGGTCTCTATAGAAGAATGTTTGCTTCAACAAAGATTGAACGTTCAGAGCGAGAAATGTACGAGTTGTGAGGAGCTAAATGGTTTACCCTCCAGTGCCATGCCCAGTATGTCAAAGAATATGTTTTGGGTGCTGGGGTGCGGGGGGCAGGTGAAATTCAAATATTCCTCTAACTGATTTGGGCCATGAACCTATATGGATGTGCAAGAGGCGAATCAAGTATTTTATGAAGGTGGGGAAGATAACCTGTTTTTTTTTATAGGTACGAAAGTAGACCACTGAAAAAGTTTGTCCAAGTATCTTACGTACCTGACCACATCATTGCATGTAAAGCATTCATTGAGGGTTTTCATCATTTGTTTAATCAAATGAGCAACTCAATGTACTTGTCAACCTTTCTAGTAACTCACTTTGCTCTAAAACTCGACATTTGACCCAGGATTGGTGGTATTTACGATTGCAAAATACAGTTCATTTATGACTTATTGTCACTACTTTGTAGAGAGTTATTTGTGGCTTCTATTGATGATAAGTTGTTGTGTTGATGATGACGTGTTCCATTGTTGATAAGTTGGATGCAGGATTTACAAAGGTGTGGGTGTGACCCTGGGAAGGTTAAGGCCAACTCCCAATGTAGGGGTGGGGTGGGGGTCGGGGAGCACCCTCTCTCAGGCATAAAGTCTATACACAATGTTATGCTTACAACTACTTTTGAAATTGTTTGTATGGCAGATGTACACAACCCCAAACAACCTCCCTCATCCCCCATGCCCCCACCCCCCTTTGTCCATCATTGGCATAAATATTGTTTATAAAGTTAAGGGATGAAGACATTAAATCTCATATCAGTATTAGACATAACCAACACTTGTTGATATTCAAAATGAGAAAAAAACAATTCCTGTTATTCTATCATTTTAATCATTTCTAAATCTATCTGCATGTTACATCAAACAATACAAGTACCAAAATAATATAAAAAAATACATAACTCTTGGTCATATCAAAGTCTAAAATTTATGAAAATATCATGAAAAAAAAATATCACTTTGCAGGTATATATCAATGGCAAGTGCATACTAAAATATATATATCTTGATAATTTGAAGATAAACCAAAAAATGAAGAATATAACAATAAATCACAAAGGCATATATGTTTAATATTTACATTACTGAACCAAAAAAAATTACAGCAATTGATTTCAAGCATTTTACAAAGACTGTCTGTGAAAGAACTGTAGAGTAAATATGGAACTAGACTTTACTTAAATGCAAACGCATAAAAATAGTTTATCGATGTCTCTCCAAAAACTTGAGCTACCTAAAATTCTCAAAAGTTTCCAGAAGTGTATGAGTAGCTAATATACACCTACATGTGGGCAAGTCGCAGGTTTAAAATTTTGCAGTTACAATTTTGGAGTCGACAATTGACCTTGGCATTACCCAAAAGTGCAATGACATTACTAAATCAAACTGGTGCTACATTAATAATACCAATCTGGTATGATAAAAAGACATTAAATAAAACCCTATCAAGTACAATGTCATTCTATAATCACACAATGTATGATTTATACATGATTTAATGACAGTAAATAAAACCCTATCAAGTACAATGTCACTCTATAACCAGAGGATGTATGATTTATACATGATTTAATGACAGTAAATAAAACCCTATCAAGTACAATGTCATTCTATAATCACACAATGTATGATTTATACATGATTTAATGACAGTAAATCAAACCCTATCAAGTACAATGCCACTCTATAATCACACAATGTATGATTTATACATGATTTATACATGATTTAATGACAGTAAATAAAACCCTATCAAGTACAATGTCACTCTATAAGCAGACAATGTATGATTTATACATGATTTACACATGATCTAATGACAGTAAAAACTACTCTATCAAGTACAATGTCACTCTATAACCAGGCAATGTATGATTTACACATGATTTATACATGACACAATGGAAGCAAATACTACCCTATCAAGTACAATGGCACTCTATAATCACACAATGTATGATTTATACATGATTTATACATGACACAATGGAAGTAAATACTACCCTATCAAGTACAATGTCACTCTATAATCACACAATGTATGATTTATCCATGATTAATACATGATTCAATGGCAGTAATACTACCCTATCAAGTACAATTTCACTCTATAACCAGACGATGTATGATTTATACATGATTTACACATGATCTAATGACAGTAAAAAGTACTCTATCAAGTACAATGTCATTCTATAATCACACAATGTATGATTTATCCATGAATATTAATACATGATTAAATGGCAGTAATACCACCCTATCAAGTACAATTTCACTCTTTAACCCGGCAATGTATGATTTACACATGATTTATACATGATTTAATGACAGTAAATACTACTCTATCAAGTACAATGTCATTCTATAATCACACAATGTATGATTTATACATGATTAAATGACAGTAAACTCTATCAAGAACACTGCCACTCTATAACCAGACAATGTATGATTTATACATGATTATATGGCAGTAAATACTACTATATCAAGTACAATGTCACTCTACAACCACACAATGAGATTTCTAAAACAATTATGGAAGACTTATAAAAGGTAGCAGCTGCCATCTTAGGTAGCAGCACATTACAAATAAAGATCAATTTATGTACAAATTGTGGTGGAGGAATTTGAAATAACCACCTAATTGAGACTGACCTTGGGTAATTACAGCAATTACAAGATTTACAGGACATTTCAAAAAGTCAACTTCATTATATACACTCAAGTACAACATAATGACATTGGGATATATATAAAACTTATACAAGGCAACTTGAGGTACTGTAGGATGGCAGTACAAAATACAACATAAATGAATTAGGCAGCAGCCGAACATCATTCTAATTTGAATATTGAGTAATTATACTCAGAACATGAGAGCAAGTACCCCCTCATTAAGCACACCATACAATGAAATACTTGTGTAATGTACAAAAGTAGTTTTAAAGGCATTGAAGAATTGCCCCAATTGCAAGTGAAGTTTTTCTCTTGTCGCTACAAAATGCAGACAGTAATGAAACGTGATACAGTGTTATCTTTAGCTGGACCTGAGATGTTCATCTCTGTATCGTTTTTACACTGTGCTGTGGGTATTGACCGCAGCTGTATGTACTGACTGTACACTATAGTGACTAATTACCGAGAGTAAGCTGTGGGTGTATTTTCTGGGATCGATGGTGGTGTCTAACACTTCTGTTACACCTCATTCGAAACTAGGTCAGATTACCGGCATGAGACGTTTCTTCACACCCTTTATGTACTGACTACAGGACAGCAAAACAACACAGGGAAAAGGGAGTTACGAGCAAAGCAAGTTACTATTAGTACTAGTTGTGGCTTTACTAACCAGTACGGTGACTCTCAGTACAAACATTACGCAAAGGTATTTTAGAAAATATGACAAGTGAATTTAAATAGTAACTAGAAGAAGGAATACATGAACTTACTGTATTCAATCAAGTTAAAACACATTAGCATGTTAGGTACTAACTTAATTACATCTGAATAAAAGTACTGGTTACAAAATACTCTATACTATAATAAGTACTACCCACTACACAGAATGGTTAAACACTATATATCAATACAAATGATCTAAAGTACGGTCACTTTAACACAGATGGAACTATATTAGTACAACACAGCCAAGTCTATTAAAAACTATAAAAAAAAATCTAGTAAAAAATCTAGAAAAAACTATAAAAATATATTCACTAGCTCAGTAGAGGAAACACACAAGTATAACTTAATGACAAAAATATTACAATACATTTGCTTCTCCTGTGAAAAAAAAAGATTTGGATCGCAGTGAAAGATACGAATCATTGCGTGTGACTTTGGCCGTGACATCGTTAGAGATGAACAAACTATCGAAACTTCACAGTGTCAGACGACACTGTCGTGTGTTAGGATTTGATGTTACGCCAACACGTTAATATGATTAAGAAATCAAATATTCATCTCGGCTTCTCCCAGGGTCAGACATATATAAATGTTAAAACTCAAGCTGACAGGGATACATAGAAGAGATTAAACTGAGGTATGGTGGTCCTAATTATCGCATATAATTCTCGTAGATGTTGTCATCATCGTCCAGATGAGCTAACAGTGCATCGTAGATGAATTGGTATTGTTCCTGCGATGGAAACAAAACAAAATAATCATAACAAATTACATTTATCCAGCGCTTAATACAGCGTTTCAAAGGGCATTACAAAATATAAGGAAAGAGACAAAGGAAACCAAGGAAAAAAAGAAACTAAGAATCAAACAGAAATGTTTTAAGTTGTCTCTTGAAAATACAGAGGGAGGGAGAGTCACGAACGTGAAATGAGAGTTTGTTCCAAAGAGAAGGCGCAGCGACAGAAAAGGCACGATCGCCATTACGAGTGCAGGTACGTGGACCAGGATTTATTTGCAAATGCGCATGATAGGAGGAGCAAAGCGTAACTGTAGTTGACCGACGCAAAGGAGTAAGAAGGTAAGTGATATATTGAGGGGCAAACCCGTAGATCGCTGAATAAAAGACAAGAGATATGAAGACATGGTCTTACATGAAGAAATCTTACACCCTACAGAAATAATTCAATACATCCAAAGAATATAGTAATATGGTACTTCCATTCCTTTTGATTACCCAACAGCAGGTTAATTTACATTGGCTTTGCTCCGATTTGGCATTAACTATTTGATATTGAATTTCAGTTAACCAATTCTATTCGCCGGTTTTAATCCTATACTAGCCATCAATTTCTTCTCTCTTTTACCATCGTCTACAATTTCCTGGTCAGTTTTCTGATATTTCGTTAAACTTATATATTTTTATATATCAAAGAACCAAATTTCTCTCGATATCCTGTCCCTCCCCCTTTCTCCAGGGTCGTATCGAACGAAACTGGGCCACGATCCGTGGGTACATGGTATGCAAGTTACTGTGGCTTCAGAATGGTGTCCCCGGCAAGGAATGGCTGCAGTGTAGAGGGATCGCCACCAACTGAGGGCTGGATGGTTCAGTTGATAAAGCACTGGGCTTTGTGACTCAGAGGTCACTGGTAATTCAATCCCATTCTGGCTATAAATTTCCTTACTCTTTTCCATCGCCTGATATTTTCCAATCAGTTTTTGAACATTCATTTAGTACTCATATAACAATTTCAATTCCTTAGTTTGACACTAGCTGAGTAACGCAGCATTTGGATTACTGAGCAGAAGATTGGGCAGCCGTCCGTAGCTTTGTCATTATTACGATTTTGGGCCTCTGGGAAAAGGATCCCAACCAAATTGTCTGTTATGAAAGGAAGTTTACTAAGTGGGTCTAGACATGGTAGAATAAGAGTGCGGTCGTTGTGAGGAGATAGGGGAGTGAGGGGTTAAGTAAATCTTCAAATTTCCGTCAGTACGCCGTACCAATTCTCAGGACTGCTTGAAATGAAAATGAAAATATATAAATAAATAAAACTTACAAAGTTTTGGAGTATGCTAGGCTGGCAACTCCTCATTTTGTTGACAAGTTGAAAGACGTCGACCACTTTCTCTTTGTTGATTTGTTCCATTGCCGAAAGGAGACCACAGAACATGCCAGTCCTGCCAACTCCATCACTGAAAATAAACACAATCATAATCATAAAAAAAAAAACAATTGAACTGCAACTACCCACAGGTTGCACATACAGTTTTCTTCACACTTTGAAAAAGACTTAGAGAGCCAATTGGCTAAATTAATCTAATAAAGTAATTAATTCAATAATGATTCAACTTTGCTATATTTCTCTTAGTCAAATAATCTAAACTGTAAATTTATTGCAGGTAATGATTCTGTCGTTGCTATAAAACATGAGAGGGCTGTTGAAAGATTAAGTTTCTAACTTTCCTATAAATGAAAAATATGCACAGTCTATCAACATAACATGCCTTAAAATGTACACATATCTTTTATCTCTTTTATAATATTCAACTGTTAACAGGCTGACTTCAATAGTGACACAACCACGAATAAACCGCTGACACCAATCAGGAAGTGATGCACCGCTGACACCACTCCACCTCCAGTGATACAGCTATATGTCAGTTACATATAACAATATTAAACTGTTAACTGTTAAACTGTCAACAGCAGTGACACATCCAGGCAAAACACTGAAGACTCTGCTCGTTAGGTCACGTAAAGCTGACGTTATCTTAGCCCTCCCAGTGATGGAGCTTTATGTCACTTAAATGTTGACGTATCTTTCGATATTAACATTTTAAACCAGGCTGACATCAATAGGGGCACGACCCTGACTAACACTTCTGACACCATTCGGTAAATGGTGCACCGCCAACACCATTCCACCTCCAGTGATACTGCTGCATGTCAATTATATGTAAGAATATCTGTTTATATTAAAAATTAACTGGGATGGCATCAACAGTGACACAAACATGAATAAAACCGCTGACGCCGTTCAGAAGGTGTTGCACCGCTGACACCATTCCAACTGCAATGTGTTATAGCTATATATGTCACTTACATGCAATGCACTACCAGTGGGCCATCTGGTTGGTTCTGCAGTAGCTGGTTCAGTATTTTTGTGACAAGAAGAACTTTCTTTGGTGACTCTGTTTCTTGTGGCCATTCCAGGCACTGAAGATGACTAACAGATTTTGCATCGTCCAACTGCACCATAAATGAAGAGTAAGAAAGTCAGATATCGCTACGTTCGGATTTGTGAGGAATAATCGTTTTGGCTTCTATCTGCTCTATTAATTTTCAGCTACAGGATTGTGATGACAATTAAGGTATGCTGCATCATAGCCAACTATAGTTATTAAAACTAGCTATTAAAGGTTTTGAATGATACCACACTAAACACAATTTATCGTCAAACCCACGTCTTAAAACGTTCCTTTGAAAAACTTCTAAAGGAATAAATCGTGACGTGTCATTTGTTAGCGTACTGTTTCAATATTAAGCATTAGAGCCGTAGATATGAAATTTATGACGTTGATGAACTAACATATGGTAAAATTTTGATACTTTGAAGCATGGAGATTGCTCAACACTTGAGGGGCTATGGATGATGCATACTTAATAGGTTGAACCGATATGATATTAACAAAGAGAAGAATGATAACTTTAGAGAACACAAACAATATATGAAATGATCTGCCTGCATATGTAAACAATGCAGGTGACATCCTTATAGCAAACCCCCACCCCCAACAACCCCACCCGCCCAACCACCCCCACCCTTCCATGTAACTGTTAGACTGATCACAAACGCCCCCACTTAAACTTGACCGTTGGAACATGGAAAATCATGAATACTCAGGCGGGGGCGGGGGGGGGGGTGTGCTTAATTAAAGACTAAAACAAATCAGATATTGCCGATTTTAAGTCGCCTCTGTGTACTTTCCCAACTGGCAGTCAGGAGTGTGAAGTGTTTTGAGAGTAAAATTGTTCAGTTTTAGCAAATGTAACCCCAATCACAGGGTAAAAAATTTGAAGGTGACCTAAACGAGCTATGGTCATAACAGCAAACCGTCGTTGCGATCGCTGCATCAGTCGGCCAGTCTGCCATTGGTCTTCTTTACAACAATACCCTACGAGGTCACCGAGTCGGTTCACGATCGGTTGGGCAGTTTGTTGTGGGCTTTAAGCACTTTTCAATGTTTGGACTTTACCAAACCTACCGATTATTATTCAGGGAAGCTTGCAATTAATTGATAAAATTAATGCTTTTTTAATGTCAGTCACTCTCTTCAAAACTTGTAAAGGAGGATTCCTCACCGTTTGAGAGGTGTTAGTCACATGCAACTGACGAATTCTGACATGTCCTTGATCTTCGCACGACAACACAGAGATAGTGAAAGGTCCACAGGTGATAGAGTCTGAATCTGGCCAATACTGGGACATCTATAAAAGAAATAATAGGTTACAAATGGTGTACTTCAAAAACAGGCTGCTTGTAACAATCTTTCTTAATCTGGCCAATACTGGGACATCTATAAAAGAAATAATAGGTTACAAATGGTGTACTTCAAAAACAGGCTGCTTGTAACAATCTTTCATAATCTGGCCAATACTGGGACATCTATAGAAGAAATAATAGATTACAAATGGTGTACTTCAAAAACAGGCTGCTTGTAACAATCTTTCTTAATCTGGCCAATACTGGGACATCTATAGAAGAAATAATAGATTACATATGGTGTACTTCATAAACAGGCTGCTTGTAACAATCTTTCTTAATCTGGCCAATACTGGGACATCTATAGAAGAAATAATAGATTACAAATGGTGTACTTCAAAAACAGGCTGCTTGTAACAATCTTTCTTAATCTGGCCAATACTGGGACATCTATAGAAGAAATAATAGATTACAAATGGTGTACTTCATAAACAGGCTACTTGTAACAATCTTACTTAATCTGGCCAATACTGGGACATCTACAGAAGAAATAATAATAGATTACAAATGGTGTACTTGAAAAACAGGCTGCTTGTAACAATCTTTCTTAATTACAAACTCATATGAACGGTTGTCTCCTTTTAATTTGTGTGCAATAAAATAAGGGAGCAGTAGCCACTCTTAGTTATTAGTGCCTACATGAGCACCATATTAAAAACAGTGAGTGTCTAGCTATAAAGTATATTTTACACCATGTTAAACTATTATTATCGATATCAAAATCCAGTACACCAGGTCATGTTTACATGTAACATCGTAATAAGGATATCGTCATTCAAGAAGTTTGGACTGAACGGTCGACACAATATGGCTACTGTTTATTTAAGGTTTCCTTGTACCTGCACGGTCAATTTATTCAGCATGACAATGGCGGGAGAGTTGTAGTCCCAAACCATCCTCCAGAAGTCAATAATTGTACTCTCCAAGGGCATCTGTGTCCCAAGAAACATGTCCTTTTTCTGGAAACCCTGTAAAGAAGGCCAACAAAAAATATTAAATGTTGTAATATTAATAACAGATGGACAGATATAGAATGTGTCTATCGAAAAACATGATCTTGGGACGGCTACACATTTACCGGATGATTTCAGGAAAACGATTGTGAAAAGAGTATCGATACAACTTAATCCTAAATCATTTTGTAAGATTTGTACTAAAAAAGAAAAGAAAAACAATACATCATGCCAGTAAAATTCTGCAGAAATTGTCTGACGGACAATTTAGTAATTAAACACTCATACTTAATTACACAGATACAGTTATGAAGTTTTCATCCAACATGCAACCTCTCGTAGATCTTAGCTTTTCTAAATAGCATTAACCAGACATATTCTCAGTCATACACAAACAGTGACACATAATAAACCACACCTGTATATAAAGATATGAACAACCAGTTTAACTGGGAGGCACCAAATTATTTTAACTGCAAGTCCAAATTTGTTTTATGGTCTTTAAAGGACTTATAATTAAAAAATAAAAAAAATTAAATAAAAAAAATTAAAGACAGTGAAACTCACGCTCAAAAATGAAGCACTAATGTAATTATTTCCTCTGTCTCCGACATCAGTCATAAGGTATGGTCTGTATGTGTCCACTGAATATAAAAATAAAACAGTTTATCAAAACATATTAAGCAAAATCACACTTTTTGCTATGCTCATTCGTATTGCACTCTTGTCAATGCAGTTCTCCCAAATTGTGGAAGTGGTCAGATAAATTTTGCCAAAAGTAATTGACTAAATAAAATTTTTAAATTATACAGTATTATAAACAGGAGTATACTCTTATCTTGTTCATCATGATGTGCTTTAAAATAATGAAAAGTTTATTAATTTATCCATGTATTTGATAAACAGAAGCCAGATCATAGTTGATGGCATTGCTGAATTTTTTTAAATATGAATATCAACAAAATTATAGTGACAGTATTCCAAAATGAGCTCAAAATGTAACATTGATAACCACCTGAAGTGAAGTTGAAATTATAAAGCATTTCTTACATGAAGATGTGGCCAGTTGGCCGAGGGGGGGGGGGAACAGGCTGGCCCCCACCCTGCCCCTCCTCCTAAGAAAATATTGTCTGGCCCCGAAAACTTGTCAGAAAAATGTTTCTTTTAGAAAATAGGTTCTGCTTGCCCCCTCCCCTCAGTAAAGCATTGGTCCACCCCCTCCAAAAAGGAGTCTAGCTACGCCCCTCGACTTGGCAGCTTAGTATCATAAAATAGCTGCTCTCCAGGCCCATATATAAAACAAACTTGCTATATAATGTGAGGGAGATACACACAGAAAACTCAGAGAGCTATGCAGAGTACCAGCTGACTACTTTAAGTCAAAGAAAATCTTTTGTTTGCATTGGCAGTGATAAAAGATTAACGTCTAAGACAATGCAGATATCTAGAGCAAGCATGGCTAATCTTCATTATAGTCACACACACCCATATACCCATTTCTCATAAAGAAGCCAGACCGAGGTCTAATTACCTGGCAAAATGTGTTGAAATCGATTTTTGCATTTGTTCTCCGCTGTATTTCCACCAGTAAATTTTTCAGCAGGAGGGATGATAGTAACAAGTTCTAAGGTCTGTCAAACAAAAATAATTGAAAAGGAAAAATATTCAAAGTTATCCAATCGCTTCAAAGATACCGGTCAGGGTTAGCAGTCCATTCATGATATTGGGCAGGGTTGCCAAGTTTTCTGTGACACAACCGACCAAACTGGGTGAAGAAAATTCATCCAATACAAATTTATTGTTATTTAGTGACAATTGACCCTGTATCTGGGTAGGAATTGTGTGGGTTTGGAAATTCGTCAGAATTTGGGGGAGTTAAACATGTAAAAAATTTCAAATGTTTTTAAAGACACGTAGGCCTATATACACCCTGGAGTTATGATTGGACGGACCTTTCATTTCTCTCCAGCCAGTGAAATTTGAAAAATGCCAAACTTGTCATTTTGAGTGCCAAATGGCAACCCTACAAATTGGAGGGTGTGGTGTTGGGGTGGGGGGAAGATTCTCATTAACATGGATTACAAGGTCAACATGATTAAAACAAATAAAGAGATAATTAAGATAATACTAATTGCTAGGTGCATCGAAAATGCCAAAATTAAGGCCTAATTGTCTAAGTCCAACATCGATTGACTCTTCTTGTGCCAAAACCTTTACCCGTTATGTGCAAATTAGTGCAAATTCACTCCTTCAGAACACATACCTCATACTGTTGTTGCAGGTTGGTCTTGCCAGTGTCACTGTTGATGGATTTAAGTTCGCTGAGTTTGGTAGTGAAGTCGTCTACTGGGATGGCAGTGACTCCGATTACAAAATATTCTACCAGTGCGTCATAAATAAACTGGTACTGTTCCTAAAATGAAGAAAAGAAAAAAAAAACGCAGAGTATTTATTGAATACGCTCATTTATTCTTCCGGTCTTTTCGTTTTTACAGTTATCTTTAGTGATGGCAAGCTACCAAAGCACAACTAAAAAAAAAAAAAAAATTCAAGCTAATTAGTAGTCTTTGAATTTATTAATGTCTTAACTTATGCTTTACCATCCCAGAAAAAGTCAGCTATCAAATGAAAAAAACAAGAAGAAGATCTTCCGATAACATAAAGCTGGTGTCAATGTAACAGACAAAGCCTACTTAACATATAAGAGATGGGGCGGATGTTTTTATCTTTCCCTGGTTGCTGTAGCAACCAGGACTTTGCCCAAGGAGAACTACTATTAGTATTTGCACACATAACATTACACTTCAGTCTTAGACTTGTTACTTCTGATGTGAATATTAAATTGAAAAATGTTTATATCAGTTGAGTTAATTTGTACACACAACAAGCTGCTGTATAAAAACCCTTCAATATAAGGATAAAATTTGTTACATCAAACTGTGGCACAACAACCGTTATTTCTACACTTTCACTTGCAGCTTCTAGAGCATTAACTTTCAAATTATCACAAAGACACATTTGAAAAATTCAGTCACTCTCGAATGCAGTTGAAAACAGAGACACTTATAATAGCTAAAGGTTCTAATTCTTACCACAACTTGAACCATCTTGACTCTGTTCATTCTCATTTGATTGACAAACTGAGGCACGTTGATCTTATTCTCCGCAGCTGCCATATCCAACATGGCGTCCAGAGTAATGAAGGTCCCAGTTCTACCTACTCCAGCACTGATGACACAAAAGAATAAGACCACAGAATAACAACACACTCAATTGTGACTGAGGGAAAGGATGCTCTAATACATGTTAGAAGGATTGAAGACTCGCGCACAAAGAAACGTCTGATGCCGGTAATCTGACCTAGTTTCGAATGAGGTGTAACAGAAGTGTAAGACACCACCATCGATCCCAGAAAATACACACACAGCTTGCTACCGTTGGTAATTAGACACTAGTGTACAGTCAATAAATGCAGCTACGGTCAATACCCACAACACAGTGTACATAGCAGCAATGGACATCTCAGGTCTAGATAAAAGATAACAAGGTATCACGTTTCATTACTATCTGCATTTTGTAGCTACAAGAAGACAACTTCACTTGCAAGCAACAGAAGTTAACTTTTTTTCAGAGGGCAGCGCACGGTTTGGGGCAATCTTCAATGCCTTTAATAGATCCAACATTTATAATTACATTTGACTAAACATAAACACATACATAACATAACATAAACATAAACATAAACATAAAGGATGCTCTAATACATGTTAATAGATCCAACATTTATAATTACATTTGACTAAACATAAACACCTAGTATGGTGCTTTTGTAATTTACCCAAATGCTCAAGAAACTTTTGTTCATTTTTTATATTCTGTCTACAGCATATATCAAACTAAACACAGAGAAAAGAACTAGCTAAGAATTTCCTACAGTCAGACTTTCCATCTTTATGTATCCTGGAACTCATTTTGAATTAGACTTACATGAACACTAGCCATGCTATATCCCTACAGCTACAAGATTAGAAAATAATATGTTGAACAAGACAAGTACATCTTATATGAACATTAGCCATAGTATATCCCTACAGCTACAGAATGAGAAAATGATATGTTGAACAAGACAGGTACAGCTTATATGAACACTAGCCATGCTATATCCCTACAGCTACAAGATTAGAAAATAATATGTTGAACAAGACAAGTACATCTTATATGAACATTAGCCATGCTATATCCCTACAGCTACAAGATTAGAAAATAATATGTTGAACAAGACATGTACATCTTATATGAACACTAGCCATGCTATATCCCTACAGCTACAGAATGAGAAAATAATATGTTGAACAAGACAGGTACAGCTTATATGAACACTAGCCATGCTATATCCCTACAGCTACAAGATTAGAAAATAATATGTTGAAGGAGACAGGTACATCTTATATGAACACTAGCCATGCTTTATCCCTACAGCTAAAAGATTAGAAAATAATATGTTGAAGGAGACAGGTACATCTTATATGAACACTAGCCATGCTATATCCCTACAGCTAAAAGATTAGAAAATAATATGTTGAACAAGACAG
>JAIPMN010015756.1:0-13658 GCA_020650975.1 Apostichopus californicus
AAACTGTTCTAACATCCACATACATGGATGATAGTATGGATAGTGTAGAGGATGAAGATGTTGCTATACAGTTGTATCGTGAGCTCACAGAGTTGTGGGCAAAGGCTGGTATGAGTGCAAGGAAATGGCTATCGAATTCAAAGAAGGTACTTGAAGCTATTCCTGTAGAGCATAGAGCTAAAGAGATTAAAATAACGGATAGTGAGTGGCCATCAATCAAGGCTTTAGGGTTAACATGGCTAGCTGAGAGTGATGTGTTTGTGTTCAAAGGCCCAGATAGAAGTTTGGAAAAGATGACAAAGAGAAACATATTGAGTCAGCTTGCAAGTCTCTTTGATCCACTAGGTTTTTTGTCGCCTATCATCACTACTGGAAAAATTATGCTACAGGAAATCTGGTCCAGTGGAGTGTGGTGGGATGAGGAAATTCCTCAAGAGTTGGCATCAAAGGTTAAAGCTTGGATCAGCGATTTGCAAAACCTTGACAAAGTAGTGGTGCCTAGATGTATTGAGTATGAGAGTGGTAAAACATCCATTCATGTATTCACTGATGCTAGTAAGGATGCATATGCTGCTGTAGCGTATGCACGAAATGAGACAAATAGTGGTGTGACTGTTCGCCTCATTGCATCCAAGACAAAGGTGGCTCCTTTGAAAGCGCTTAGCATTTCTAAATTAGAATTAATGGGTGCAATGTTGGGATTGAAGTTGGCTGGTTCGATCTCATCAGTATTGTGCTACAGATTAGAAGATGTTGTCTTTTGGGTAGACAGTCAAAATGTCCTCTATTGGATAAGAGGGAGGAGTAAGTTGTTTAAGCCGTTTGTTGCAAACAGAGTTGGGGAGATCCAACATATGACAAACCCAGCACAGTGGCGTCATGTGCCGGGTAAAGATAATCCTGCGGATTTAGCTTCGCGGGGTACAACGGTTGTGAAGATGATAGAGCATGAAAAATGGTCGAGTGGGCCTGAGTTTCTTTATGGTGATCCGACAGGTTGGCCTGTAAACAAGGTGAACGATGTGGTTGGGTCTGACCAACGTAAAGTAGTGGTATCAATGATGAATAGGAAGGTGGTTGTACCAACATTTGACGAGTGGAAGTTAAACCCTTGTCGTTTCAGTAGTTGGGAAAGAATGCGTAGAGTTACGGCATATGTGTTTCGTTTCATCAACAATTGTCGTAGTAAGAGTGAAGATAGATCAAAGGGTAAAGTTTTGAAGCTGGATGAAATTCAAGATGCAGAGAACTATTTAGTGTGCGTCGCACAGGAGGACGCATTCAGTCGAGACATAGAAAATATTAAGAAGGGTGGTTCTGTAGGTTCCAACAATGCCTTGAAATCCTTGTTGCCTAAGATAGATGACGATGGCTTGCTCAGGATGACTGGTCGGTTGAGTGTCGTTGAGACACTGCCATATGATGTGAGATTCCCCGTCATTCTCCCTCGCAAACATGCTCTGACACGATTGATAGTTAGGAAATATCATACCGATGGTAATCACGTTCAGGGTACTAATTATATTCTGTCAAAGATCAGTGAAAGGTACTGGGTTGTACATGGTCGTGAAGAGATCAGGGAGTGCGAAACTAATTGTAACCAGTGTAAGTTGAGAAGCGTTAAGGGTGGTGAACAAGTAATGGCACCATTACCAAAGAGAAGAGCGACTGTGACCTTAAGGGCGTTTTCTAAGGTTGCTGTTGATTATGCTGGACCTTTTCTCACTATCCAGGGAAGAGGTCGTGTGAGGACCAAGCGATATTTGTGTCTCTTCACTTGCTTAAGTACTAGAGCGGTACATTTAGAAATAGCCTATGGTCTTGATACAGATACGTTCTTAAATGCGTTCTATAGATTTGCGAGTCGAAGAGGTGAGCCTGAGGAAGTTTTCTCAGACAATGGAACTAATTTTGTGGGTGCGTCTCGGGAGCTAAAAGAGTTGTTTAAGTTGGTTGACAAATGAAAGGTCCAAGAGGTGACAGCGGGTCAGATGAGGTGGCATTTCTTACCCCCATTGTCCCCTAATTTTGGTGGTGCTCATGAAGCACTAATCAAGACAAGTAAGAGAGCTATTCATGCAGTTCTAGGTGATGCAGATGTGACCGATGAAGAGCTTCATTCAGCCTTTGTTGGAGCCGAGGGTATAATTAACTCAAGACCATTGACGTATGTGTCAGCCTCTCCCAAGGACATGACCCCATTGACACCAAATCATTTCCTGCATGGGTCTATGGGTGGAACATTTGCATCAGAGGAAATTGTAGATAGCATAAGATATAGTCCAAGGAGGAGATGGCGCCGTGTGCAGGAGCTGATGCGCCATTTCTGGCAAAGATGGCTCAGGGAGTGGTTGCCTTCCTTGAATCGTCGAAAAAAGTGGCATAAGGAAAAAGTTGATTTGAAGGTCGATGACTTAGTTTTGGTAATGGGAAAAAATGTAGTTAGAGGTTAGTGGCCATTAGGAAGGATAAAAGAAGTGTTTCCTGGTCCAGATGGCCATATTAGAGTGGTAAAGATTAAGACCAGCAGGGGTGAGGTGATTAGAAATATCACAAAAGTATGTCATTTGGAGTTGTGTGAGTAGACAAAGCATTTAAATTTAACTGTTAATAAGACAGTACAGTTTTCTTGAGTGTATTTTTAGTGTTAGTAAGTTCTATTTTTAAATTTAAATCATCTGTTGCTATTTTTTGGAGGTTTAAAAAAAACATGTTTTGGAAAATCTTTCTTTTTTGTTACAGTGTATACATTGTTGGGATGATATTTGTTAGGCTAAGTAGCCTTATGTAGTTTATGAGAGTAGGGTTGATTATAGAGCATTAGGTTTCTTTTTACTTTTGTTGTTCAGTCAGTTAACAGTTATGGTGAAGAAGGGGAGAATGTTCTGAAGGATTTAGAAACGAGAGTAGAGGGCGCTAGGTACCAAATTGAGATATAAAAAAGTTGTGATTTAGGGGTCAAAGGTGAAGGAGAGTAAGAACACAAGTATAAATACAAGATGGCGTTGAATCCGTAAAACGTTCGAAGAAATATACAGTAGAGAGAACCAAAAAATATTTGTTCGGATTAATTATTTACGTAAGAACACTTGCTCATATCAGACATCTGGTTCTCGAAACCTGGACCAACAGTGGATTAGTGATATTGTTGGCAACAATATTATGTCATTGTGTCATTATGTCATGATACATTGGACCACATAAAAATTTTAGGACAGTGCTGCTCCCCTAGTAACTATTCCTTACAAGCAAGGAACCATAGTGCCCCTGGGTTCTTGTTACTAAGGGCATTAAGCAATCTAATCCCTACTGTTCTATTATGTTTCGTGGTCATAAAGTTTCGATTGCTAAAACTAGAATGAGTCACAAACCATTATTTACTGCATTTGGAAAATGTGCTTTCAATACTTGCGAACTTGTTGGTTCAACTTAAACAAAATGTTTTCTTTAGGTGTCAGGCCATTTAAGCTACACATTGGTAAACATACGTATATGAGATCTGATATTTACACCGCTGGAAACAGGGATGATTGTGGCCAGCCTGAACATGTTTTTCAAAAAATAAGTAGTGAGTCAAGAACAAAATTACGTCACGACATAAAGGAATTATACAGTTTGCTCAAATTGAAGAATGCTCAAATAAATGCATCCGGAACCGAATCAAAGGTGAAGGGGTTTATCCAGCAAATTTCATGTACGCCATGTTTTTTTGTTTGCTTTACAGAGGTAGGTGTAAAGCTTTTGGGATGCAACAGGTGGTTGTGTCAATTCTACACTGGCATGCAAACGAGTTTTGTACTATGAACTATGTGTGAAAAGTATTAAAAATAGGGGAACAACACTACCCGTAAGTATTTTGGTGTCAGATGATCACAGTCTACCGACAATAATCAACTGGTTGACATTATTTCGTCATAGTGAAAAGCAGATGTATGGACACAACCACCTTTCTCGACCGAAACAAATTAATAGTGACAGAGCGTGGGTATTCCTGCTATCAGCGTTAAACGTATTTAATAACGAATCCCTAGACACTTTCTACAACAGGGCTTGGCGAATTGTTACGGGCATCTCATCCCAAAACGACAAGGAATTGACAATTCCTCATGTCTGTGCCAGTCATGTCATGAAGAATGCGAAGGCAATTTGTAAAAGAAGTTACAAACTGAATTATAACATTGGAATGTATTCGATAAGTTTACTTATGAATGCCCAAACCCTTCCCGAATTTTCTGAAATTTTGAATTTTCTTACAATAATGCTGTGCTCAAAGAATATTAATGGTTCTGTTACTAGAGCAGTTGCATTTATCAAAGACAATATTGGCAAAAGTCAATTACTTTCGGGCACTACTGACAAATTAATAACATCGGGAGAAACGGTAGAAGCAGATACAGGCATAAGTAAGAGTTTCAATCTAACAGAGGACGAGTTTCTTAGCAATAAAACCTCTCCGTTTTTAGTTTTCATTGATAAAATTATTACACAGGCCAAAACAATGTGCATCAATTCCGAGGGTGGAATGCCTAACCGATACTACGGACTCACATTCCATTCTGAGGTCAGAAATTTATTACTACCTTCAGTGGCGCTGTGGTCTGGCCTTCTCCTCGGTGACCTTAGTAGACAAGGATAAATTTAGTAAGGGACAAAATGTAGGGCAGTTTAAAAGTAGACCACCGAAAACTATTCCTAGAACAATCGGCCAAGCTGAGAGTAGAATGAAGGTTGTAAAATTAATCCAGCTAAGTGACCGTAAAATAGGTCGAATTGACGAGTTCATAACGATCTATCACAATGATTTGATCGGATTACAACGACGGTACAGGGACCAAGCTATCTCCACGCTTACAAAAAGGAAACGAGAGACAAAAGCAATTAAAGAATCGTGGAAGAAAAAGCATAGACACACACAGGAAGGTGTATTCCAAAAACCTCCCACACACAATCCTTTACTTTCTGCAGAAAGAACAAAAAGAAACACACCAATAGTCAATCACATCGGTTTGTGCAGGAAAGTCGGGTCAACCGTAGCCTTACTTACATAAATGGTATGGAAAATCCTTTCAATAATTGTTGGTTCAACGCTGCAATGCAATGCTTTGCTCGTCTATCGCCTGTCAAAGATGCAATAGCAGGTCATGCCCACATTTTTCGCGAGGTACCAACAAAACAACGACACCTTTATGAATCAATTCTAAAACTAACCAGCATGCTATTACGAAATCGCTTACCTGCAGTATTAATCACTTCTATGTTCCTTGAAACGCTAAAAGACGTATGCGCAGAGTGCAAATTCACGTTTGGAAATGAAAATGATCCCAGCGAGTTCTTTCAAGTACTTTTGATACCACTTTTAAGCTTAACAAGAGCTTCTGTGGCAATACAATACTCTAAGCAACTGACATGCAACTCATGTGGCGATATTAATTTCATTAATGAAACGGAACGTTGTGTTTTCTTAAACATGGATTTTTGTAACTTCGCTGGTAACACTAGACTTTCAATTTTTGACCTCTTGCGGAATAACTTGATAGAATACACAATACAAGGAAATTGTCAAAACGATAAATGCTCTGTTAGGCGGTTAAGTTGTCGCACTACTATAACAGCATGTCCAACAGTGCTTAT
Source organism: Apostichopus californicus (assembly GCA_020650975.1). Taxonomy (NCBI): domain Eukaryota; kingdom Metazoa; phylum Echinodermata; class Holothuroidea; order Aspidochirotida; family Stichopodidae; genus Apostichopus; species Apostichopus californicus. The sequence goes on from JAIPMN010015756.1 coordinate 5,632, forward strand.
TTTTGTACTGATGCGGTACCACAGCAGTAGCAATAGAAGAATTAATTACAAGTTAGACATCCCAATTGAATTAAATCTAGGCCCACTGAGCGGTAGCATAGAAAATTGCATTTACGGCTTACATTCCATTGTGGAGCATCACGGGGCGAGTTGTGATTCGGCCCATTTCACCGCAGTAATTATGTCTGTAAACGGATTCGTTCAAATTGACGACTCCAGAAAACGGGAATGGGATCCTGACGAAAGCTCTCAAAATGCATATATAGTCATGTATGAGAGAAATGATGAAAACACCAAATTAACAAATTATGCACATTTGCCATTTATGAATAAGGAAGACTATATATCTCACCAAAATATACCGGAATCTTTGGTAGGGAATGAAAATAGGTCTCACGAGGAAAAGCAACCTAGTGATCATGAACCTGTAGAAGTCAGTCGTGAAATTGAAAAGAGTCCAGATTTCGAGGCAATTGTGAAACGGCAAATTAATATTGTTCTGGAATGCCAAAAAGAAACAAGCCGACGTTTGAGTCATTCGTTGACCAACTTTCTTTTGCTTTTGCACGATTTCTCAATGGACATGTTTTGTTTTGTGAATGTTGCATATTTTGTAAAAGGAAAAACAGTTTTCATCTCCAAATTTAAATTCAAGTTTACCCTCAACGCTTTGGTTAAAGGTGATGATATTCATCGTTGTATTAAACATGTTCGAAATCATGCGAATACATGTGAACACACCCAACTGAGATCATCAAACTATATAGTGTCATGCCCGGAAATTATTCAAATAAGCACACCAGGAGAGTGCTCACACACAATTGTCCAAACGTTTGAATTGAGTTATCTCGATGTAGATACACTAGAACAAGTAAGATCGACATATTACTTTCATTGTGGGGTACGATTTGGTGATGGAAGTTACCATTTTTCCTCGTCATATTCCAAACTGTTTTCACTGCGAGGTTCCTTTGTATGCTGGTACATTAACCAATAATGTTAGTAATAACAAAAGATGTGAACATATGGTTCGTGAGTCTACACAATGTGAAATAGAGTGTAATGATGATCAGTTAATATTTGAAATGTGCAATATTGTGCAATATTGTGCAATATCTTGAGTTGTGCAATATCTTATCAACGAGGAAAAGTACCGCAGGAACGGGTTCCTCGGGTTCTTCTGTCGTCAACCGCGTGGATATCCGATTCTCACCGATTCTCACCGATTAGCTGCCTTGTACTGCATACTGATGTCCATCAAAGACTCAGTGGGACGAGCCTTAATACAAGTGACATTATACAATCATGCTTCTTAACTGATCTCAATACCGGAAATGTTTTTCAAAAGTATGAAATTATTTTAGCACCTTATAATGTTCACCGATCTCATTGGATGTTATTCAGAATCCACTTACGTAGTTTGCATATAGATGTTCTTGATCCACATTGTCAAAAGCTTTCTCCAGAATCACTGACGCCAATGTCCAGATTGGCACATATAATCTCCCTACATTACTTCGCGCACAATCAGCACCCTCCAGCTGTGAACAGTTGGTCGTATTCACTAGTAAGCAACTCCATGGAGTATCCTCGTCAGATAGATGGATGGAATTGTGTGGTTCATGTTTGTGTTGCTAGTAAATTCATTTTGTTTAAAAATAGGTTTTGTTTCAAAAGTGATTCTTTTTCTATGACTGCTCAAAGGAAACTGATGTATTTCTAACTTTTCAAAAGCTGTGTCATTCTGCCGGAAAAATCGGCAAAGGTATAGGGGAATGAGCACACTCTGTGTTACAATTACGTATACAGTGAAGACTCAACTTCAATGTATCTTTTTACTTCGCGTCCGTGCGAGCCCTGCACCAATATTTCGATCACTGTCAGGTATAGAGCAAACAGCGTTGCATGGTCACTTATTAAAGGAAGGTGATTTATCAATTATCTACGGTTTGCTGTGGTAAAAAAAAAATCGCTAAAGATGTATAGCCAAAAACTGCTTAACTTATCAGTATCTTTCACTGGAGTAAGTTCTTTACTGTTGACTTCAAAGAAACTGAGGTTTGCTTACAGAGCCAGTTCAATGCAAGTTTGTACGTCTTCAATGTCTATACAGTTCTAAGGACTAAGAGATAAGTCGATAAGAATGAAATGGAACATAACGTTATAATACTTTAACAATATTATTAATCACAGTCAACATTGCGACATGAAGAAACAGAGCAAAAAACTTGAATGGACAATGAAATATCTCTCTCTCTCTCGATCGAAATCAGATTTCGAATAAACGGAGGAAAAGACTATTTTGTCACTATAAAATTTCGTTAATACGTAACGGCAGTTTGTACACGATGTAGTGGAATTCAACGCAATCACAAATATTGTTATATTTTTCAATCGAAATTTTGGCGAAGATAGAAGTTATGTAACCGATATCAAACATGAATAGGGTAATAGAGACACATTGCTCTATTTCGTGATGTGTGTCGCACTACCTGACTATTTCTATAACTAAAGATAATTAATTTTAAACAATTCATTAGTACGTAACGGCAGTTTGTACACGATGTAGTGGAATTCAACGCAATCACAAATATTCTTATTTTTTTCAATCGAAATATTGGCGAAGATAGAAGTTATGTAACCGATATCAAACATGAATAGGGTGATAGAGGACACATTGCTCTATTCCGTGATGTGTGTCGCACTACCTCACTATTTCTATAACTAAAGATAATTAATGTGAAACATTTCATTAGTGGTACGGAACTATACCTTCAATTTGATTTACAAACAATTATTGAGTGCCACCGCACCTTCACCGTTGCTTATTGGCCGCTAGAAAATAGATGGCGCTCTTCGCTTTTCTCCTTATTGTCTGCTCTTATTGTCCGCTCTTAATGTCCGCTACCTTCAAGCAGGTAACAGTGTGCTGTGCCCAGATCTTAAATAAGGGCGCTGTTCAAACAACGTTCCAAAATCGTTGTAGTCGATCATATTGACTAGTTTCTCAGTGTAAAAGTAGGATTCCATAAGCACGGATACGGAAGCGGCAAAATACGCTCTCATTGCATTTCAACGGTTGTCATTCCATCTGCACAGATGCGGATGCGTTTTCGAATGCAGATACGCATGCGGTAACTTTGATCGCTTCATGTAGCGATTAGTACGCATGGGCGGCGATCCTGGGGGGATATATCCCCCCACCAAATGCCAGGGATAACAATATTTTCATGCCTACATTTATGCATCATCGTGAATGTACGGCTCTTTTTTAGCTTCATTTCTCGTCTACCATAAACGCAGTGCGACCTTTTCAAATAAAGCGTCTTTATAAAGCAAGAATAGTTGACTGTAGGCTTCATTGGCCTATAACAACAAAAGGTATTATTGCGCCCACGGTATTGATATAGTACATATATGCACCCTCATAGTACCGTAAAATGGGGTATCTTTGGCACCCGGGGCAACTTTGGCAGAAACAGGACATCATTCTTTGAGCCCCAGCTGCTGGATGGTTAAATATTAGCCACGATACACAGGCGGTTATAGTTATTGAGGACACTTTCAAAAATATAATCAGTCATAAAAAGTCATTTTAATTTTTATAGAAGCATTTTTCCTTGTTTTTGAGATTTTTGGGTGTAAAAATCATGTGTACTAGATAGTTTCGTCATAACAGCTTCATTCAACAGACTGGACGCAATGGGTACCTGCCTGACGCCTCATGGTAGTTTTAATGTATCGGTGCTAACCATCTAATCTCGCTCTCCAGCTACATTGCTCCGAAATTTTGATTTGAAAAACACCCCTTATCACTGGATTTTCGCTTCATCTGATATAGGTAGGTAAATGAAAACGTCATTTAAGGACAGTAAAAGACGCCCCTTGATAAAATATGATATTTGGTAGTGAGGAACGACTTTAGAGTTGTTCCACTTAGGCTCTAGCTACTTTGATAACATCCAATTTACGTTAACGTGTTTGTAGCATAGCCGCTTACTTTCTTGCTGACGAAGTTGTGAAAGTGTTATGGTGAAGCACCAATAATCCCTCCTTTAGTCCCTCCTCAATAACCATATGATGTACCTGCTGTAACAGAAAAATGTCAATGATAGTATTTTAAGTTTATTCCTTATCAGTGAGGGATGATTGACTGTTTTTTGTTAATGAAAGTCTGTTGTTAAGAACCATTGACTTGCACTTACCTTACGGGAACAAACCCGGAAGTGTTTTTCGCGCATCTAGTACATGCGTTACAGAGTGATTTTAGTGAACCAGTAATTCGATCATTTGGCTAGTTACTGTGTACGCTGTGATCACTAGAGTAGACCTGTATTGTAGGTCTAGGCCTGTAGTTTATGTTCATTGAAGTATTGTTCAGGTGCACTGCTTGGATCTATTAAGAAAACAAATATTGCAAAATAACACTAACTTACTATGCAATGATACAAGCCACTATCTTCATTCTCAGGTCAGTGAGGTCATGGTTCGCAACTATATTAAAGGGAATGGGAAGAGAAGTTTCGAAGCTTACAATGAAGGACAAGTGGAAGCTGCACTACTTGCTATTGAGAATGGAATGTGTAGTTTTGGCTTTGTTTCGTGGTTTTTGGTTTTCGTAGGTGCGTGGCTTGCCACACCCCTAGCTGTCATGGCGGTTCACCGTGACAGCAAAATCGTATTGTTGAGTTTTTCGGGGGAGGCTAAGGTCGTCCCCGGACAAGTTTTTCAGTTTGGCGTTCTGTTGGTTTAAAGGTCCCTGGAGAGGTTGACGCGCTTCAGCGTAAACCTCTCCGGGGTATGAATTGTTTTGATGTTAGATTCACCTCGGAGGCTGCCCGCGTCCGAGGCGTCCATGTGTTGGAGGGAGTTGGGGGACTGAAGGTCACACCGTATGACAGTTCGGTGTGGGTGACGGTCCTCCACCTCCCTCTGGACATGTCTGAACAGGTTGTTGTGCGGACACTGGGGCGTTTTGGGAAAGTGACCGGCTACGAGGAGCCGGAATTCCTTGAATGCAAGGGTGTCAAGACCGGGATTAGACGAGTTAGAGTCGAACTCAAGTCCGATATCCCCTCTACATTGTGGGCTAATGGGCACAGGTCCCACATTGCATACCCGGGCCAGCCTCGCACTTGTTGGAGGTGTGGGCTAGAAGGGCATGAGGCCAGGTTGTGCCCGAACAAGCGGTGTAGCCGCTGTTTACAGGTTGGGCATACCCTGGCCGAGTGTAAAGGGGATATCGTTTGCAACTCGTGTGGGAAAACGGGCCATCTCGCCCGTTTATGCCCAGACCGCTCATACGCCGCGAGAGCGGCTACGGGCGTGGTTGAAGCGGTCCCTGTCCCGGCCTCTGACACCGTACCACCTGATGCTCCTGTCATCGCCCTAGTGTTCGACACTAGCGCCCCGGTAGAGGCTTTGTTCCCCCTTTCGTGTCCGACTTCTCCCCTGATCGAACTTGCCGAGACTGCCAGCCTGCCCACTGAGGCAGAGCAGGACAAAACGGCGGAGATGGTACTAGCGGAGTGGCATGCGGCGCAGGATGCCGCTTGTACTGGTTCACCGGTAGCTACGCCCGCTATCGGTGATACTAGTCGGGCCCCGAGTCAACCGGCCCAAGAGACATTAAGTGGCCCAGATTCTGACTCGCCAATGGAGAACTGCACTACAGCCTTATTAGTTGTGGCTAAGGAGTCCTCCGATTGGTTTCACGAGACGAAACAGGCCACTGATCTCATTGACTCGAGTGGCCCTTCCACCCTACCCGCAGCCGCTTCCGCTATACCGGACACGATGCTCGTTAGTGGACCTCCTGTTCCTGACAGGGAGATCCACTCGATCAAGGTTCACGAGGAGCTAAGAACTCTGCCAGGGGCCCGAAAAGACCCATATTGGGAAAACTTCGCAGGTAATGCGCAAGCCTGTCGTCTACTATCGGGACGGCGTACCCCGGATGAATATTGGAGTGAGTTAGTTGTTAGGTGTGGGGGGGGGGGTTGTGTGGTCGTTACATAATATGGGTTGGGGGGGTTCTGTTTGTGGTTTGGAGTTGGCTTTTTGGGGCTGGTTTGTAGAGCTTTGTTGTTTTGGTTCTGTTGGCCTTTTGGTCCGTGTCCTTTTCACGTTACGTTGAACACTGCATTGTATACGTTTGTGGGTTGGTGAGAGGTTTCTGTTTATGGGTTTTCGTTTGGGTTTTGGTGGTTGTTTAACAGACTGGGATTGTTTTGGGTTTTGTTGACCTTTAGTCCGTGTCCGTTTTCTTTGCACGTAAAAAGCACGCTTGTTTGCGGTCGAGAAATCTAAGAGAACCAGTACCGCCTCGTCGCCTCTGTCAACAGTCCGCAGGAGGTCGTTGCACACGCGGAGAAGTGCAGTCTCTGTACTGCAGCCTTCCCGATAAGTGGATTGTTTGTTGCTCTGAAGCCCATTTTCTTTAAGATAGGCTTGAAGTTTACTTACAACGACACGTTCCAAGAGTTTTGAGTCAAACCTTAAGTTTGATATAGGACGATAGTTCTTCATGTCCTCACAATCAAGCGATAATTTTTTGATCAGAGGTTTGACACGAGCAACTTTATAAGCATCTGGAAATTGCCCAGAGGATAGCGAATTGTTGATAATCTTTGTGACAATTGGCAAAAGATCATCAAGCAAGTGTACATCAGTAGCGATATTGGCAACGGATCAAGGCTGCATGTCTTTTTCGAAGACTTCAATGTGAATGATAAATATGAAAATATTATTCTGAATAGATATTCAGTTGTCCCCATTTACGATGCTGGTATATATGCTTAAAAATCGGTAAAAATCTAACAGAAATCGGGACCTTTTGCGTTACTGTACGAGGCTATTTTGAACCAACCAGAAATAGCGTACGAACGACATTCTTGTGGTATACACGAAATTTCGGCGAATCAACCAATCACAACGTTTGTTAATATTGACAGAGCAATTGTTCCGGAGACCAAAATGGCCGCGTCCAGTAGTGGAGGTGTTACACGAAAGTCGCTTCAAGAAAACTATATTATGCACGTTAAAGATTGCTCTAAATCAAAATTTATTGAACTGACAAGTAATTCATTAGAAAGATTTAAGAAATTTGCCTTGGAGTGGACAAAATTTGATGCAAGGAGGCAGAAATAGCCAGAAATTCAGCGACGGCTATCGGCCTAACGTTAACACAACAGATTCAGAATGTGTTGCGAAAGTGTTACTGTATCCAGACATAGGATACCACTATGAATGTTACAAACGGACTCGTAGTTGGCTTTCGTGGTGTGCAGACGTGTTTTCGCTCTCGCTCTCCATCTGATACAGCTATTTCATTACTCTACTGTACTGTACTGTACTGTGCTATACTTCCCGCCAGGCGGGTGTGGTAGCTTGTGTTCGTGTGTTCGTATATCGTTATCGTATATCGTTTGTAGTTTAACCAACCTGTCTTTAGTTTTGTTTCTTGTTACTCCTCTGTGGCCTAGCCACATTGTTAAGTTAACCTTCACCGGTGAACAAGCGGTTCCACCGGTGCAGGTTTTCAGTATTTTAAAGAGTAAGGGTGTTGTTGTGCCTGGAGAGGTTGATGCTTTGCAAGCTCTCCAGGGTCGTAATACGTATGATCTGCGTTTTACTAGTGACGTGACCCGGCAGAAGGGTGTCACGTTGCTGAGTGGGGTTGATGGTTTGACAGTTACTCCATACGAACGTTCCGTATGGGTAACTGTCATCCACGTAGGATTAGAGGTGCGTCAGGAACTTGTCGCAACTGTTTTAGGTCGGTTTGGGGCTGTCAAGGCTTTGAAAATGTGCTCCTACGCACAGGCCCCTGGGGTGTTGAACGGGCACCGACAGGTTCGGATCGACCTCAAGAAGGACATTCCCTCCTTCCTTTTTATTGCCGGGCATAAAGCTCACCTGCGTTACCCCGGTCAGCCCCGTACCTGTTTCAGGTGTGGGGAGACCGGGCACGAAGCCAAGGGCTGCCCGAACAAAAAGTGTGGGCGCTGCCTTCGTCTTGGGCATGA
>JAIPMN010015757.1:0-16547 GCA_020650975.1 Apostichopus californicus
CGCGAAGTGCGTTATCGTGAATTCCGCACACAATCCGATCTCTGATCAGCGAATCACACAACGTACCGAACTCGCAAGTCTTAGCTCTCGTGCGAAGCTCTGTGATATAATGCTCGATTGTTTCATCAGATTTTGGTAGGCAGGTAAAGAATCTATGCCTCTCATATGTTATGTTACGTTTTGGCGTACAATAGTTCTCAAATTTTTGCATGACGACATCCAACTTCTTGTCATCGCCAGTGTCAAATGAAAAAGTGTTATATATCGCGAGACCCTCTTCTCCGATGATATGTAAAAATATTGACGTCTGTGTAGAGTCAGTTTTGCTTAATCCGTCCGATGCCTCTAAGTAAACCATAAATCTCTGTTTAAACCGCTTCCAGTTCTCAGCGACATTACCAGTGAAAATTAGTGACGAAGGTGGCGTTAATCCAGCCATAATGCAGATCTGTTATGCATTCGTTGATCCCCAGGCAATGTGTAATGTATGTGTAGGCGGCCTATGATAGCTTAGACCTAATTGCGCAGTATGGTAGGCTACCGTATACTCACAATCACATGAAAGCTGTGACTCGATTATAGTCGAATTACCTTCTGACGAGGAAATTTATATCGTCGAAATCCCACTTTTAGTCACCATGTATTGTTCTTGGGTTTATATAATGAAGAATAAATAGTACGAAGTCAGGATGAATGAGATTGATCTGGTTTATTGATTGGTAACGTTAGTATCAAGATTGTTGGACGGCAAACATTGTGCAGAGAGGGTGCACATCAATACACATACTTGCGGTAGGGATGTTTGCCTACAAAACTAATGAACTAGCACTAGTAGTAGCTAGTACGTACTTGCGGTAGGGGTGTTTAGGCATACAATTCCACAGGCAACATTAGTGTTAACCGCCCTAGGCCTACCCATAATATTAATACTTAATATGCATGGCTAAAACCTAACAGTAACAATGGCGTAAACAAGTTTGTTACAAATACTAGGCTGATATCAATATTTTCTTTCAATTATGTTATCACCAAAGATGTGGTACTTGTGGATAAAGAGGATAAAGCAGAAATCAACAAAGATGTTGTTGTACCTCTCATTGAAATGGAGCCAAACACAGCCATCAAAGTGTTGAAGAGAGATAAGATGTGGGGTAAGTGACAATTTAGCTCCAGCCTATCCAAAATATTCTGCAGACATGAATAATCAGCAGTGTTTCGAAATGTGTGCATACAAGTTGGGGGATCTATTCATGAGTTTTCCTCAAACACACTAAGCCTACCTTTGTTCATGGGAAGGATTCCCCGGTCCCTTCAATTATAACATCTGAGGTGTCCAAATCGCAGATTCCCCCTCGGTTGACAGGAGAGTAACTTTACTTTCAAAAGACTTTTCAACTATGCTGTTAACTTGGGTGATTCTTAAACAATCGTTAACTATCAAACAGGTGTTCTGAACACTTATGGGTTGAAGGGAATCACCTCTTGAAAATTGTAAGTGGATTTCGCAAGGTCTCTGAGTATCCCCGGCGAGAATTTCAAACACACCAGGACTTGGAAGTACAATACTCCTATTACAAAAAAAGAATAATGAAAGTTCTGTAGGCCTATAATTTACGTTATGTAAGCTCTGGTAATGAACCTCTGATATTCCTTTCAATTTTCAAGAATACTTGTATTTTGTTTTCCACACCTAAGTTAAAGCTCAGTCACCTTGGCATGCAGTTCTTCAGAAAAGTGCAGTTGGTCGCTGTTTTAGCCGAATGCAGAGCCAACATATCTGAATGCAAAATGCAGGAGATCGTTGGTAAACATAGCGGTTGCTAACATGATGGTATGTACATGGGTAAGTATTTTTTTTATCATATCATGATTTCATATGAATTTGATGTATACAATTTAACATGTTTGTAAACATGGATTTATTGAGACTAATGTAACCAGTATATATGCCCAATTGACATAAAATTTACATGGTCAACCCATGTTAAGGATATTCTGTTCAGGTCGAGTATCCGCAACATGTTTCAATTTTCCTGCTTTTGATTGCATATTGTAATGAACTTTAAAGCATTTCAATGTACACAATACAGAAGTTTGAGATATTCTCTACCAAACGTACGTATGCAGCTACTGAAGTGAGCTGTATGATGTCAAATTGTAGTTAGAAGCTGCCGAATTAACATGTAAAATGCTTGTTTGGTGGTGAAAAGTACTTTCATTAAGGTAAAAGTTGAGCTGTTCATGACCTCGCTGCAAGAGTAATCTGACTAAGAGGTCTGTCTGTGTGTTCAAGGGGTGACCAACGGCTCTACTGGCAAATGCGGTGTATCACTACTGAAAAAGATTTAGATCACCAAGGTTGATATCGGTTAGTGTGTGATTATATAACCAGAAAGCCAATGGGCTTATTGTGATTCCTTGCCAATTGAGATTTTAATCCCAAGCTTTCATCGTTGTTGATTAAATTGATCAGCAAGGTTCTTTCACTGACTGTGGACCTATCTACTAAATATGTTAACTTACCATGTTTACAAGCTGTTTTTAGCAAAAGTCAACTCAAGCCCTGCCCACTAATAAATGTTCATAATATCACATTGAACATACATTATCATGTACCCGCTATCAACCAACACCTTCACACAAAGTATGATTCAATTCTGAAATGTTTACATTTGACCCTGTGACCTCATTAATATTCTTGATATGTGCACCAAAATCAATGGGGCTCTTCTACTCACTATGGCGCATTTATGTACCAAGTATGACTAAAATCCAACTTGTCCTTGTTCTGTTACCGTGTTTACAAGCTATTTTAGTGAAAAATCAACTTAAGCCCCACCCCCTTATAAATATGCATAATATTAACTTGAACATACATCACTATGTACCCGCTATCTACCAACATATTAATATTAAGTATAAATAAATTCTGACTTTCGGTTGCGGAGTTATTAGCATTTGAAGATTTTTAAGTTTGACCCCGTGACTTCATTCTTATTCATTAGATGAGCACCAAAATCAATAGGGTTCTTCAAATCACTATGGCGCATTAATGTTTCAAGTATGACTTCAATCCAATTTCTCATTGTCCAGTTACCGTGTTGACAAGCTATTTTAGTGAAAATCAACTTAAGCCCCGCCACTAATAAATATGCATAATATCAACTTGAACATAATGTTACCGTGTACCCACTATCTACTAACACATTAATACCAAGTATGAATAAATTCTGACTTTCGGTTGCGGAGTTATTAGCATTTAGAGATTTTCACATTTGACCCAGTGACCTCATTATTATTCATGAGATGAGCACCAAAATCAATAGGGTTCATCTACTTACTATGGCGCATCTATGAACCAAGTATGACTTCAATCCAACCTGTCGTTGTTCAGCTACTGTGTTTACAAGCTGTTTTAGTGAAAATCAACTTAAGCCACGCCCCCTAATAAATATGCATAATATCAACTTGAACATATATCAAAATGAACCTGCTATCTACCAATATAATAATACCAAGTATAAATATATTCTGCCATTTGGTTGCGGAGTTATTAGCATTTGAAGATTTTAACGTTTGACACTGTGACCTCATTGTTATTCATGAGATGAGCATAAAAATCAATAGGGTTCTTCTACTCAGTATGGCGCATCTATGTACCAAGTAAGGGTGTGACCGTTTAAACGATTAACCGTTTAACCGGCCGCAAATGCACTATCCGTTTAGAAAATCACAAACCGTTGAAATGGAAAATTTAAAAAAAAAAATTCAAATACATTTTAAACATGAACATTATTTAAAAATATGTAAAGAACTGAGTAATGTACTGCAAACTATCAATAAAAAACAGAGAAACGATGTTTTAGGCATGAATAATGTGTTCAACATAATTATAGTAGTAGGCCAATAGTCATGAACTCATGATAGTGTCGTCAATTCGTTTTCTCAGTTTATATTTGCGACATATATCACCCGTACATGTACATCGATCAATGGCATGGTGAAATCCTGTGTGAAAGTATGTTGACCCTAAAAGACGCAAATGGTCGTTCTAGAAAGTACCGTAATAACATTAACAACACAAGGCCAGTTTGCTCTATCATGTCCGCACGTGTACAGCCATTTTTTTCACACATGGTATTATACTGTGCCTGTATTGCGGGCGATATTAGCTTTTTACCGTCACGATAAATAGTTCAAAAATTATCGCGATATTTCGATAATTACGATAATTTTCCCTTAACAGAATTAGCGTAAATGTCAAGCTTTTAGTGGACGGAGAAAGAGAGATATATGGAGGGGACATTCAAAGAGAATATCTGAAAAACCTTACGATATTTTTCACAAATACTGATGCTTAGATAAGTGCTTCCTCACAATCAACAAGCCGCCCCAAAACTCGCTCCACTTACGTAAAACTTCTATATATATAACACGTGGAAAAGCCCAAGTTTTTACACACATTATTCCCACTGACATTGGTCACAGAACAAAAGTAGGTCATCGACATTCGAACTTGCCCAAGTTCATCGCACCATGGGACCGACACAACACATTGAACATGATGTTACATTTTCCCGCCATCTGGACGCCGAGTGTAAATTTTGGTGTAATATGCAAATTATGAATGGTACTGCAGTGCTGCGCGGTTAAAACTTAACCTATTGCAACACAAATTTTGGGAAGCTGTTGTATCAAATGTAAAGTACTGTATGGCACGTGACGTCGCTGAAATCGGAGGCTGCTCAAACCAGTTTCAACTTGATTTTTACAACCCATCGCACAACACTTGCGTGCGTAATTTGTTTTCTAAACATGACTTTTAATGAGTAAGCAGGAAAGGTGGGTAAGTTTGCTAAGTTAGGCGAGTTTTTGTTTAAAATCTTGTGATAGATAGACAAATATATTGTTTTTTTTTCAAAAGTTACGATGTTGCCGAAGGCCGAGTTAAATAAATTCAGTGATCTAAACTTCTGAAGACCACGAGTACTGATCATGTGTGTTATTCTTTTCAGCAATTATTACACGAAATGTTCGCAATATTATTGGGCCTACTTAGTAATTAACATACATTGATCGTCGTCTTGTTGCCTGAATGCTATCTGTTGGAAAAAACCCTTAATTATTGTATTCATAATGTCCTATTTTCATTAATACTAATAGTCGAGTGACGGTGCGTCGAAAAGCCGCGATCGGGAAACGGCGGTTAAACGATTAACCGGACTGGCGGCGATCCGGTTAAACGGTTAGCGAAATAACCGTTAGGTCACACCCTTAGTACCAAGTATGACTTCAATCCAACTTGCCATTGTTGAGTTATCGTGTTTACGAGCCAAGGGCGTCACATACACACACACACACACGCAATCACCATCGCATAGATTCCTTTTACCTTCGGGCAAGGAATCAAAAAGTGATGTTAATCGCACTAAAAGTAGCTGTGCAACTTTAAATAATCACACATTTATTAAAACAAAATATGAATACACTTGATATATATTTTTTATCCTTAAATCTCCTTTATCATTCAGTGGGACTCCACCTACAGATCACTAAAAGAAAATTTGCCATTGGTATTAATGTCAACGCGTTTTAAATCCTTGCAGACCCACACACACCAACTGATCATGTAAGTAATAAAGCTTCATTACAATACACTGGTCGACATTTTATTGCAGACAAACTTATTTAGTAGATCCTTGCCACAAGTCATATGTGAAGGCTATATTTAATGTACCACTGCAGGCAGTATATGTGACAGGGCTGTTGACAGGGCTGTTGACAGGGCTGAATTTATGTGATTAGCATGGTTCTTGCACTCCTACGGACCTGTTTACAAGCTTTTAATTTCTTTTGTCCTCAGATGACCTTTGACCTTCACAGGAAAATAGTATGTTGTACTTTAAGGTCTCCTGTATTTAGGGACGTAGCTAAGTCCTGATGATTGGGGGGGTGTAGTGACTGAAAATCCAACTGGATGGGTTTTGAAGCCAGAAAATTCTGACTGCTGCCTTGTACCACCCCACCCCCGATACTCGTCAACGATACGGTCAGTGTCAGTCAGACACCCCATCTTTCGCGACTGCACTTTTGTTCTGAACTTTTTTTCGATACATTTGTACCCACTGGCACTCACTTCACAAACTTATGCTGATAACTTTCGGGCACCTACTGAAAGAAAGATAATTTGCAATGTGTTTTTCAATGGTTAAACTTATATTATTATTACCATTAATATTGTAACGACTTCCCCAATAATTCTAACCTATATGGAAGGGCAATAACACGGAAAATGATTGTATGTTATTGGCATGCGATGTAAAAACCGATGCATGCCTATATGATATGCACATTAACATGTGGAATGCGCGGGAAAAAAAAGTGAAAAAAATTTGGTTATATTTTCCGGGCAAGTCGTTACAGCCCCCCCTCCCCCCCAGAAAAAATCAAATTGGGCTCCTACGCCTAGAACAGTAGTTCTATTAGGCATTGTTTGTGGATCAGTATTCAAAATTATATGAAGTTTTGTATGGTGGAGTATAAGGATCGCGAGATACAATTTCTCAAAGTGGCAAGGAAAACGTGGTAAATATGACTGATTAAAGGTCAATTTTGACCAAAATTTTTTCAATATTTTGGTCGTTCCTAATCACAGGAACATATGAATAGGCCTAGGCAAAGTAGAGTGCGACAGTCGGCTGTCGCAATCCAATTTTCCAACTATCGTCAGTTTTACCGAGTTTGGGGGGTGAGACACCCCCCCACACCCCCCTCTAGCGACGTCCCTGCCTGTATTGCGTGTAATGTGGGGTCAATACCAGTGACCTTTAATTATGTAAAATAACACACATGACATTCATCCAACTTTTCAGACTGAACTCCAGTTACATATCTTCAGATGAAATCTAAAACAGGATCCTGGTACTTAAAGTGGATTATTATTAATATATATTTTAGTAATTATTTCAGGAAGATTTTCTTTCGATGAAAGAAGCAATACAGGGTTCATAGAAGCCAGGGGCCCTCTGCAACCGTGCTAGGCCCCAGAGGCTGGGTTTTGCTTTGCTGACTGTTTTCAGAGCAACATAATTAGCTGTAATCCAGTACATACACTACAAATGAATATAGCCTACTATCTTAGAGAAGAGTAATGGATGTAATCCGCTAGAATGTGGAATGAAATAACAACCCTTATGACAATGACTAACGAATGTAAATTTCAGCAAGTTAAGAAAATTTGTGAAAGATTTTGTTCCAGCTTGGACAGGTTTATGGTTTTGATGGTAATCGTAACCAATGCATTCATGCTGCTGTGTGAATGTGCATTGCGTGGGCATGTGTGTGTATATGACGCCTACCATGTAAACATGATATCTAAAGAAGGATAACTTGAAGAGATCTTATGTTTGGTATAGGTGAACCACAATAAGTAGACAGATCTTATTGTTTTTTGGAGAGGTCAAAAGTCATTTGAGGTCAACGGGGGTTAAATTGTGAAAACCTTGTGAACATGGTATCTGAAGGGAAGATTTCATATTCAGTATGAGCCATACTCAGTACAAGAAGTGTAATTGGAGCTCAGCAGAATGATTGTGACTATTTCATGACCACAATTTTGCTTTCACAGTATTGATCATGTCTGCTGTACACAGTATGCCAGATTCTTGAATAAAAATCCTTCAACATTTATGTATATTTGCATTCTGGTTGACTTGAAAATGGTGGTTATTACACTCTGTGTTATTTCTATATTGGGCTAACAGCATTGTATGAGAAAGATGGGTAATATTCACAATCGATAGTGGTAACCATAAAATGCCCCAAGAAACTTCAACTTGGTGACAGTACTTGACATATAATGTAGTAAAGTACAATGTAAAGTACAAAGTAAAGTATAATGTACAAAGAAATTCCTTGAATTTTCTTCCCTGCAGATCAGACAAGACTTTAGATTAATGTTTCCAGATGAATACCCAAAACATTATTGCAATTGCAAGAAAAATTACTGATAAAGGCGCACCACTGCTGGGCTGCTGGCAACGGTGGACCGTGCGAGGATTTGGAGCTGGGAAGTAAGTAAACAAAGTTACACAGTAGACAAAGCTACAGCAATCACTTTAGCATGTTAGCCATTTCACTGTACCCACTTGCGGTCCCCTGCATCACAAGCTGACGTCACCTGCACACAGCTAGTGCAATTGCCTCTGCTGCATTGTATTGATTACATGGGATCATGGGCGTCCATCCAGGGGGGGGACGGGGGGACACATCCCCCCTACATTTCGATGGACGGGGGACACACTATCAAATGTCCCCCCCACACATTTGGAAAAAGAGTAGTGCCTATTTGGTTAGGGCTTACACATCTCAGGATTCATATCATCGAATATCACTCAATGTTGCTGAATGGAGAATTCCACCCAGATCTCGTGAGTTGGTACCCTGAGCTCTCTGACAATCTTAAGCTTAGTCTGTCTTTCTTTCGAGGCCAGTTCCAGTTGTAGTCGGTTGAAGGATATAGACAAATATTTAAGTCGATGAAACCAGCGGTACGGGCTATGTTTGGTGCAGTCGAAGCTCTCTTGCGGTTGCTCCTCGTCTCCTCCGCCAGTTCGATGGAAGCCGAGAGAACTTTTAGTGCTTTAAGGCGTTTGGAGACATGGCTACGGAACACCATGACTCAACAGAGGCTGAACCATGTGATGGTGGGCTTCACCCCGAACGTCTAGCCCAGTTGAAGCCTAAGGAGTTAGCAGAGAAGTTCGTTGGTTCCTCGGATTACAGACGCCGCATCTTCGGGCAATTCCAGTAGAAAACTAGTGCGCTCCGTCATTATCATAAGAGACAGCACTTCATAGCTAGAGCCAAAGCTTGTACACAGTTGTTGTTTAGTTGTAGATGGTTTTTCAAAGACGGTGCCGGTTCCCTAATATTGTGGGGGAAATGAAATAGGGAGCATATTCCGTGGCAGCGCATCCCATGTTACCTTGTTGTTGAGTGATACCGGAGTTTACTCCACAGTGAGAACACTGGGTACACGCAGAGACGTCGCTAGAGGGGGGGGAGGGGAGGTGTGGGGGTGTCTCACCCCCAAACTTGGTAAAACTGACGATAGTTGGAAAATTGGAGTGCGACAGTCGGAATTTCCGACTGTCGCACTCTAGTTTATCTAGGCCTATTCATTTATTCCTTTGGTTGTGCATGACCTAAAAATTGAAATTATTTCGGTCAAAATTGACCTTTAATCTGTCATATTTACCACGTTTTCTTTGCCACTTTGAAAAATTGTATCTCGCGATTCCTATACTCCACCGTACAAAGCTTCGTATGATTTTGAATGCTCCAAAAACAAAAAATGCCAAATAGAACTACCATCATAGGCGTAGGAGCCAAATTTGATTTGGGGGGGCTGTAACGACTTGCCCGAAAAACATAACCAAAAGTTTTCGCGCACTACGCTCGCGCTCCACATGTTAATGTGCATATCATATAGACATGCGTCGGTTTTTACATCGCATGAAAATAACATACAATCATTTTCCGTCTTATTACCCTTCCATATTGGTTAGAATTATTGGGGAAGTCGTTTCAATATTAATGGTAATATTTATATAAGTTAAACCACTGAAAAACACATTGCAAATTTTCAGTAGGTGCCCGAAAACTTATCAGCATATTGCCCGAATTTTCACAAAAATATTTGGTTGGGGGGGGCTAATAAGTTTGTGAAATGAGTGCCAGTGGGTGCAAGTGTGTCAAAAAAAAGGTCCGAACAAAAGTGCAGTCGCAAAAGATTGGGTGTCTGATTGACACTAACCATATCGTTGACGAGTAGCGCGAGGGTGGGGGGGGGTACAAAGCAGCAGTCTTCAGGCCTTAGCTGCGTCCTTGGGTACACGGTGATTACATAGTACGCTCCGACCAGAATACACCCGATTACCAGATGCAGATCCACCTAGCATTCGGGGTAACTTGCCTGAGGACTCTAACGAACAACCACTGATTTATTTTGATGCCTTCATCACTTTAGCCACCACTCACACGGGACCTATTCTAAGTCTGACGATACATGCGCATGTGTGAGGTCCTGAAAACATAATTAAAGTGGTTTGTCTTGCCATCCTTGTTTTGTGGTATGACTCCCAGGACGGCGAGTCGAGAAACTCACATGCAGTCGCGGCGGATAGCTTCCTGCGCCTATTTGTCCGGGGACATTTTGGGACATCGTTCCTTTAGGCCAGGGGTGGGCAACCTACGGCCGGTGGGCCACATGTGGCCCGCCAGTGATTTTTTTGCGGCCGTGAGATGTCTCAAGAAAAAGAAAAAAAATCAATCTATTTTACATCATCACAAAAAACGAACTAGCTGCTTAGAATTTATCTGCACTAATGATGCTGTGAGGTTGGTCTATTATCACCATTAATTATCCACTGGACTGTATTGACATTATGTTTTTGTGGATACAGATTAGTACACACACCCATTGCTTGAACGTCCTCGGAAGCAAAGGTTTGAATTCAACAGCAGGACGTTGGTTATAGGTGCGGCCCTGTCAATCTTTCACTCATAAAATCTGGCCCATTCATTCAAAAAGGTTGACCACCCCTGCTATAGGCCTATATCTGAGGCCCTGGGGTCATTCCTTTACCGACTCGGTGCAATATAATGTGCCCATTTCGAAGTAAATTTATTCACAGATTATTAGTTGTCATGGGTGTAAGCGCACTCACACGATGTGTTGTTTGTTTATTGTTACGAAGTGTGCGTCATGTAAAGTTGCAGTGCTACTGCGCGTGAGGGTGTTTGTGCGAGTGTGCGTGCGTGCGTGAGTATGTGTTTGAAATTTGTTGTTGTCGATATTAAGAACGTATTCAAGCAAGAAGTGTTTTCCAGTGTAAAACCAAAGATTTTATGTAAGTTGTGTTTTTATTGATATAACGTTGTATATTTGTTGTATACATGATTATTTATTCTGTATGATTTGGATTTATGTATTTATTCTTCAATAACTGACTTATTCATTAATCGATTTCCTGGTTGTGTAATCACAATCATATGTTTCGTTTTTATTTGTTTAGTTACCAGACAGACAGACAGTCAGACAGACAGTCAGACAGACACACAGATTGTATCAGATGATAGCAGATAATAACATATCACAGCAAAATAAACGAATCGACTCATTACATCTGCGTTGAATAATCTTTGGATTACTGAGTTCAGGAATACGGAATTAAGAAATCTTCATTGATTTACAGTAAATTAAATCTGTAATTTGAAGATGTCTACAGACGAGGCCGTTACGGTGAAGATGTTGGTGTTACGGCGCAGGAACAAGTAGGGAACCTTAACGAGAGCACTCTTATTAGAGAGGACGCGGGAATAGACTCTGTCAAGGAGCTCTTTGAGAAAGCGAAAAAAGGTTTAGAAGCGATAGAAGAGGCCCATCAAGCAGTAATTGAAAGCTTGTGGACGAAGAAAAGTTTCTATTGGAAATGGCGGACGTGGCTAGCAAGTTCGTTGCAGTAAGGATCGAAGTCCAGAGGTATGTAGATCTAAGCAAAAAAGGGCCCGAGCGGATCTCAGAAGCTCCCGAAGGCGACGAGCAAAAGAGTTTTACGGACAATGATGATAACGGTATTGATAATTGTATTGAAATTGTTCATTTTGTCACACAGAAGATATAAATAAATGTGGGTTTTGTCCAATTCTCAAAGATATAAATGACCTGCCTGAGCATGGTATTCTACTCAGTTTACTGCAGACAATCTTGGTGCTAACTCATATTTGGTTTTGTAGAGAGCTCTTCGGCAAAATCATTTTTGCCGCCTTTGTTTGATCAGTCGTGAAGATGCACAACTACTTTACAGTGAGAATAACATGCAAATGAGTGACAAAGACACACAGATTTGCATGTGCAACAGGCATAGCAACATGAAATTGTTCATTTTCAACGTGTAAAGAGGGCCATCTACTTAAATAGTTGTGCAACTTTCCATATTCTTCGTAATTTTTCTCTGGATGTGATGTATGATCGCCTTGAAGGTGTGGTCCAGTACGAAATTATAACTGGTATTGTCATATTTAATATCAGATAATGAGCCACCTTTAATTACACCAAATCGTTTAAATAAAGAAATAGCAAGTTATGACCATGGATCAACGGAAAAGTCAAACAAGCCCTCTCAAATCAAGTTACATTCACAGGGCAATGCTATTGGTCAAAAGGCTATGCAATCTTGGTGTTTAATAAGACATTTGCACCTTATCATTGGACATCTTTTACTGGAAAGGAACAAGCATTATTTTGAGATGTTGATAAAGTTATTAGATTGCATGGATATAATATTTTCACCTAAACTAATTCATGGGTTAATCGTACAAGTAAGCATTCTTTGCAGATCATCATTCTAAATTCTGTGAGGTATTCCCAACTCGTTCTCTCATTAAAAAGCATCACTATATGATCCATTTTCCTACTTGCTTGTGGTTAGTGGGTCCACTCGATTTTCATCCATGTTTGGTGCATGAAGTATAAAGCTAAACATGACTATTTCTGTCAAATTGCTGATAATTGTCAAAAGTTTAAGAACATTTGTAAAACTGTGACAAGAAGACATCAAATCAATCAAATGTACCATTTCAATTCAAAACAGTCGCTTGGGACTTTTCATGTGGGATCATGGTTCAGAAACAACGATATAAAGTTTTTTATTGGAGTGTCATGACTGTGTGGTCTCAAAAGTGCCAGATGCCACACTGCTAACTGAAGTGTTTGATGTAAACTGGATGAACCTTGGTAGGACTGAAGCGTCACCATGTGCTTTGTTATGACATAGATGACATGCCGTCATTTGGTCAGTTTACTCAGGTATAACATATACTGATTCACAAGGATTTTGTTTATGTTGTTCTCGTTGTTTGGAACACACTGCAGTATTACTAAACATTGTCTCTTCAGTGGATTTGCTGTAAAAGAAGCAAAACCTCAGCAGACTGCTGTTGACTTCAAACCCCTCTCATTACCGAGGAGTCAATCAAGATCTGATCATCACAGTTATGTCTGTCCAAGACATGTAAGTGTTCAGTAAATTGATGCACTTCTTAGTAGTGCAATTCTTATGACTGAGGTGCCTCAGTCAATGTTGGTTTACAGCAGTTGTTTATATCCATGGACAGTGGTTAACATGTTTAGTATGATAAAAGGTTGCTAAAGAACTACCGTGTAATTTTTCAACATCAAATTATTATGGTCACTATAATTGACTTGCGATTGGCTTTCATGCAATTAACTTTTGGAGACAAAAGGAACTTTATATGAGACAAGCTTTTGTTCATTTTTGTTTATGCACTTGATAAATAGTTTGCTTTTTATTTTATTTTAATGTTTCATCTGTACAACTGATGCTTTCAAGATAAATACAAATGTATAACTCATTGAAACTTACTTTTATATATTTTGCCTGTTGTTTATTGCCTGAACATTTGGCCCAAACTTAGGTGTTACTTTGAAAAGGTATTAACAAAAGTATAGTCAGTATTGCTAATTTCGGAACACTGCCAATTTCGGACACCCCTAAGAAATGCACGATTTCACCATGACAACCTACAGGAAGAGCCAAATTTCACCAAAAAGTACGAAATGACCCGTGTGCAAGTAAATACTTACATATTTGTTAATAAAATGACGGAGATCTATGAAGTCTGTTATAATTACTGAAAGAGCAACTGCGCCAC
This sequence comes from Apostichopus californicus, assembly GCA_020650975.1. Lineage (NCBI taxonomy): Eukaryota > Metazoa > Echinodermata > Holothuroidea > Aspidochirotida > Stichopodidae > Apostichopus > Apostichopus californicus. Next base: position 13,738 of record JAIPMN010015757.1, read on the forward strand.
CAATTTTATCACCAGCGCCACACTGTGGGACTGTGTGTCCGAAAATTAGCAATACTCTAGCAAAGAAATACCAGTTCCACAATCACAAGAATCTTCTTGGAATACAACGTGAAAACAGTTTGCAGGAAAGAAAGTTTGGCCGTGTATCGTAATATAACACACTTCTCCCACCATATCAAGTAAATTTTCAGGTGATTTATACCAAATAGATATAGTTTTGGGGTGTTTTAGGGCTTAGGTGTCCGGAATTAGAAGTGTCCATGCTACTACATAGAGAAGCAACTCAGTCAAGATACGATAAAGAAAACTGCCAATCAACATCAGAGGGAAGAACTACGTCACACCATTTTCGAGTAAAAAGCAATACAGTCAGTGCTACTTCTACACCAACCAGAGAAACAATACTGACACCAAAGATAACCAATTTTAACACCCTTTTTGGTGTAAAGTAAATGATTCTCAAGTTGGTGTTAATTTAATACTAGCTGGTGGCAAATATGCACTCCAACAAGAATATAAATTTGTCCCATTTCTATACTCTGCCCGGTGCATTTGCAGGGGCGGAATAGAGGTCAATCTGGATACCGGGCACAGCTGTTTTTGTGGTGCAGTGGTAAACCCCACCCGTGAGAGCATAGTGGTTAAGGCAGTGGACTTCTGATCTAAGGCGTGCAGGTTCGAGTCCTCGCCAGATCATTACATTGTATCCTTGGGCAAGGCACTTTATCTCCATTACCTCTCTTCACTCAGGTGTGTAAATGGGGTCCTGTGGGCGATGCTTAGCTGCTGCAATGTGGAGGGATTGTCTCTATGTTTGAAAGGTTATCGTTAACCATGGTAATATTGTTATGCGCCTTGAGCATCGTTATCCGTGGACAGGCGCGTAGCCAAGGGGAGGGCGAAGGGGGCAGCCACCCCCCCCTTGAGCATATTTTAAATTTTTTTTTTAATGTTTTTATGATATCGCTAGTAATTTCAAAAGAGAAAATGCTAAGATGCAACTTACAAGGCCTGGGAAGTGCCTTTTCCAGCGATCTGGGAGGCATTTTCAGCCAAAATTTTCTTGTACGCTTCGCGCCAACCATGGTGGCGCTACGCTTAAATAGTTTACATTGCCGTATCTACGGCTCTGATATTTTGCCTACATTTTCGCCCCTCCCTTGGCAAATTCCTGGCTACGCGCCTGTCGGTGGATATGTCTGCCTTAAATCCTCAATATTGTTATTATCATTATTACTGATTGTGTTTAATGTTTTTATGATATCGCTGATTGTGGGGCAAATCCCTAAGTTAAGTTCATAAATCTTTCCGAACAATTTGATCGTCTTTGCATTTCGTACCACAAATACCAGATGTTCTACACAGACTGAGGAGTGGGAGCATCGAGTCTTGAACTTTTTGTCAGACAAGAAAATCTCTATTTTCCTCACCCAACAGTCACGAATTTCCAGAACCAGTAGCCAAGTTACGATGAGAGCTCTATAAACATGAATGATTTGATTGTTGTTGATTCTCAGGCTTTTAATTATACGCCTCCATTTAAAACTCCACATAATACAGTATAGTTATTAGCACAACTACGCATGTATGGCCGTAATTGAAAGCCTACATAGACCTCAGTATGCACCATTTCACGTTTAACATTTTTTTTAGGAGAGGGCCCTCATACAAGGGAGTCGGAATCAACGACCATAATGCCACCCCAGCACCTCCTTAAACTCCTGCATCCCACCATTGTTTGTTCACAGTGCGATCGAGGAGTTTGAGAAAATTTGTCAAGAAAAAAAAATTGTCAGCCAAAAGTTCCCCCACCTTCGAAGCTTAGTAACACCCCTTTTTGCCACAAACTAAAGATTCTTGGATATTAAGCACTAGCAAAATGACATTGAGTCGGGACACAACTTATAGATTAGGATCAACTTGAACAAGGTGCCACAAACCAGCTTAAACGACCGTAAGTCGAGTCACCTCAATGGTTCACTGACTTTGAAAGATGATCCTTTGATAAAAGGCCAGACAGCAACACATCCGTATTGATGAGAATTGGCGGGAATTTAGTTAACAACATGACGGTTATAGCCCGGTAGCCCAGTGCACTTTGATCAAACGAACGAGGTACCAATATCTGAGTATTGGAACATTTGTGGAAAAACCCAGTATATCCAAAAGTGGATGTCTGCCGTGGTCCCTCTGCTGCATGTGGACCCTGGGGCCGGTTAAAGGGGGCCCAAAAATGCATCTGATCAAACGAACGAGGTACCACTTGAAACCAATGTCAACTTAATGCATGAATGCCACATAGTACTAAATGGCCCATGCCAGACAAATTTTCTGCTGCAAAGGGCCCGCCAGACGCCCCAAAAGGGCCCCTAAAAATGCATCTGATCAAACGAACGAGGTACCACTTGAAACCAATGTCAACTTAATGCATGAATGCCACATAGTACTGAATGGCCCATGCCAGACAAATTTTCTGCTGCTAAGGGCCCGCCAGACACCCCCAAATATGGCCCAAATGCCCATTATCGTAGCATTGACCCAGATTAAAAATGCAAGGTACCACTCAAAACCGGTTTGGAATGTTCGGGTTGATCTTACAGACTATGGAAATCATCATGCCAGACAAATTTTCTGCTACAAAGGGCCCGCCAGACGCCCAAAAAGGGCCCCTAAAAATGCATCTGATCAAACGAACGAGGTACCACTTGAAACCAATTTCAACTTAATGCATGAATGCCACAAAGTACTGAATGGCCCATGCCAGACAAATTTTCTGCTGCTAAGGGCCCGCCAGACGCCCCCAAATATGG
>JAIPMN010015763.1:0-14911 GCA_020650975.1 Apostichopus californicus
TGGGCTTTTGACAAGTGGCGGCCCTACTTAGAAGGTTCTAAATCAATTGTGTACACTGACCATCAGGCATTAGTTTGGTTGTTGAGAGGGAAAGCTTTGAAAGGGAGACCTGTTTATTGCAAACCACCAGGGTTTATGGATACTACGAATAGTACCCACCTTTGGGATGTGGTAGCCATGGACCTCCTTGGTCCTTTTCCAGAAAGTACCGAAGGTAACTTGTATGTTTTGGTAATGACTGATCATTTTTCTAGGTTTTCATTTTTGATAACCCTCAAGAGGGCAACGGGAAAGGTCCTGGCAGGGGTACTCAAGCATATATTTTGTACATGGGGTAGCTGTAACACCCTACTCTCAGATAATGGGCCCCAAATGTTATCCAAATGTGTGTCTGAAATTTGTATATTGTGGGGTGTTAAAAGGTCATTCACAACCCCATATCATCCTCAAGCTCATTGGGTTGAGAGAGTGAATAGGAACATTGTTTCTATGTTATGTTGTTTTGTAGGTAATGATCACACTCATTGGGATGTTCATATTTTAGAGTATATGTTTGCATTGAATTCTTTCAGACATGACTCTAAAGGCTTTACACCGGCGGAATTGTTTCTAGGCCGCAAGATTGTTGGCCCTGGGGAATGGCTGGAATATAAATGTGAACCATTGAATCAAGAAGACACTAGTAATATGTTTTCATTGGCTAAGAAAAATACGAGTATACGGGCTGAGAAAAACAAGTTTCATTATGACCAAACAAGAAGAAATGTCCAGGTGGTTGTAGGTAGTAAGGTTCTATTGAGAGCCCATCCTCTGTCTAATCTAAGAAAGAAATTTTCAGCTAAATTAGCTCCTAAGTGGAGAGGCCCGTACATGGTTACATCTCAATTATCTCCAGTTACTTTTAGTCTGGAAGATGAGGCAATAGGGGAAGTAAGGATAGCCCATGCAGACCAACTGAAAATAATAGAGTAAATATTTCTTTCTGCAATATCTTGAAGAGGGGGAGGATGTAGAGATCATAGTCTAGTTCTCTCTAGTTTCCACCATTCAACCCTTTCACATGTGTTGCATGCCAGTACATTCTAATCATAGTAATTATTAGTGATAGGTACAGTACTTACCTGTAAACACATGCCTTGCATATAAGTAGAGGGTCATTGTTACTTACCTGTAGGTAAATACCTTACAGTCCTGTATGAATGCCTTAGGTATTGTTTTCTTTATAGTTGTTTCTATGGTGGACCTTCCTGCATATAAAAGACTCATAAGTTTTGATTGGTTACTATTTTTGTATTATCATTTTGATTGGTTGAAACACTGATGACCAGCATCTGTCAGACTGGTCATCATGTTCTTGTAAATAGTGTGATAGAAAATACAGCAGAGTAGCACAGAACCCCAGAGTGTGCAGTTGTCTTTTTTGTCTTTGAGTTTTTCCACTCGGTCTCTACACTGTAACAGTCTAGCATCACCATATTTCAGCAATTCCTACATTGTGCTGAGCCTAGGTCACGCTTTATGCTGGCATTGCGGTAGTATTGAATATTGTAACTAAAACCATTTGACTAGTCTACTAGGCCTACGTTAGGCTGCACTTTTCTTATATGACTAGAGAAGACCTAAGCCATAATTTCAACGTTATGATGTCCCTGTCATTGTACAAAAGTTGTAGGTACAGTACATAGCCTAACAATATGAAACTTGAAGGAACACAAGACATACGTGGGATTTCTTCTTTGTCAATTGCAATATTCTAGGTCTGTTTTTTTCAGTATGTTCACCAGCTGGAATATATTGCAATATCTTCACATTTAGTAAGCCAGTACTGTTGCTTCGGGTAATCACGCCAAACAAACAGGGAAGTACAACCATACAGTACAACCGTTCTTGAAACGCTGCTTTACACTGTGTCGTTGGTTGTTTAAATTTTGAAAATGAGACTTGTTCAAGTCGTTTCCATTGGCCACGAGGGAAATTCCCCTCTTTTTCAGATAAATGATCAATCTTCCAATTCAAATAATAGCAATTTACAACAAAATGGCAAATTCGTTAGATCTAAAAGTGAGGACTTAAACGATATGCTGCAAAATGTAAATTCATCATTTGCATCTCGACAATTTTCTGGTAATGATGCGTTAATAGAATCCTGTACAGCAGCTTGAAAGTGTTTACGTGTTATGGGTCGTATAGGTTTTATGGAAAAGATAACTAATACTTATAAGTTATTACACTGCAACTCACCAAATGACAATTTAGACGGCCTCTTGACAATTCACAACATATTTTTATTATATAATAATTATATATTATATAAAAAGGGGTCCAACACAAAATATATAATGAAAACGCAATATGCAAATAATGAAAAAAATATGATGGTCGTGTCTTTCCGGTAAAGCAAAGATAAGAGGCTAGTGTAAGTTCCAAAGAAAAACTATCGACTAGCGAAATATATCGTGATATTATTGCGTCACTACAAGTGTCATCAAGACAGCAAGATAATTAGACATTTTGAGCATTTTGCAGGATAAAGCTTTACTGCAAGCTTGGAAAGAAGTCAATATTTTATCATTTCTAAAAACTTTTGAAATGACGAGATGAAAGTATTTTGGTATTTCAACATTAATTAGAATGGGTCTCATTCTCCTAGTCCTGCGAACCGATTTCAAGTAGTAGATAACCTATACATCTGCTATTAAAATGTGGTACATGGCTACATGAAGGTAACATGCTATAATGTGTAACTATTTGTCAGGTATTATTGTATATAGGAATAATAACTGGTTGGGCAATATGCCTACCCAACGGCTATTTACCGAATAACTGGACGAGCAAGACTGTATTTTCTGATTTTTCATGCAATTATAAAATAGTGATTTTTTCAACATCATCAAAACTTTCGCCACCTATAGTCTGACCATAAAGGTTCATTCCACTTCCAAAATTGATCAGGAGAATTTTGGAATGTGAACCCACGTTACTGGGTACTAAACCATACAGGAGAGTCGATCCGTTTACAGGATTGGAGAGGCAAACTTACCGATAGATCTGGCCCCTCAATGAATGCACATGCACTAAATCAGAAATATACACAAATTAGCCACAAGATGGACCTCCTCCTATATGATATACACCCCTCCATATCTATGTAGACATGTGACAAATCACTTGATTGGCGTAGGAAGGGATAACGACGTGAATGGGTTGGGGAGGGGGTCGGGATAGGCATCCCAATTAAGCAAACAATACACAGTTTGTCATTACTGTGACCCACATGGAACAAAATTTTCATATCCTTTTCTTTTCTTGAAAATCAAGTTTGTTTTAAAATTGCCATCTGTAATTTAACCGAGATTCTCAACATTGAACTACTTTATCTAAACATTTCTTTGATTTATTTCAACCTCTTCTTTAAAAAAAATGTAGATTTCTTTTTGTTTTTAACTTTCGCCTTTTTACCAGAAAGTTTTAGATCCAAATGTCGACCTATCATCTAAAAATATTAGCGTTTTATCTAAAACTTGTACGTTTCCTCGAAATTGCCATTGCATTTCTCGAAATCAAAATTTCTTTCTCATATAAATTTCAAAATAAAATAAAACTGTTAGCAAACTGTCCCCCACCATCTCCCCTTGCACCCCCCCCTTCACTCCTCTTCTCACAGCTCTCTTCCACCATATTTTCTCCACACCTTTCTGTCTTTGTCCTTCTCTAGTTTATTCCCTACCCCCTTCTCTTAATCCTCTCTTTGTCCCTCCACTGTTTATCTCCTACCTCTCCTCTTCCCCTGTTGCTTTCTTCTCTCCATCCCTTGTCTACTAATCCCTTACATCTATATCTTTGTGTTGACCATGCTCATTAACCTGTCTGTATTCTGTGTGTGTTTTGATCCCTTCTGTTACTGTTACTTGTCATTTAGCCTCTGAAGAAGATCCTGCTAGGATCAAAACGTCAGGCCAACTTACTTTTACACATCATATAAATTTCAACCATTTTATCTCAAAAAATAAACTTTTCTTGATGAGGATGGTGCTACATAAATTGACTACTAACATTATTGGTGAAATGTCGACATAGTATTTTGATTTGAGCAATTATGAGGTATACGTTAAAAGACAAAACATCGTTTGATTGCCTGACACCCTCTTTGCTGGTGCAAAGATTCAGCTAATTCCAGCACTGACATGGAATGGAATTCGTTACAAAGATGGTTGGGAGAGGAGGGGATGAAAAAGAGTGGTGTAGTTACATTTATTCTAATAATTTCATGATGTGGATCAAATGTTAATTTGTAAACAAATGTGTAATTTGACACAGACACGTTTTGTCTGCACGATGTGTCTGCAAGATTTTTATGACTGAACAACAATTAATGGTGTTAATTTTTTTGTTATTCCATGTAGGTTTCAATATTCATTAAAAATGTACTCCTTCAAATCATTTGAAACAGACGGTATTCAAACTTTTGTGTTTATTGTTTGTTTATGCATCTACTAGCAGATATTAGAGTGGGGGAATGTGTACATAAAATGCTTTTGGTCCACATTGTAACCGTTGGTGTGGGGGGGGGGGGGCGGACTAACACCCTACCGCTTAGGGGAAATGTGAATGATAGCTTCATCTACTTGATAGAGGTTGTGTTGTATTATTTACTTCCTCGACCCCTCCCCTACTACATATCCAATTGACGTCAGTTTTTTAACTGTCTGTTTCCACCGGTCATGTATAACGTTACGTACATTTACTTCTATTGGCGCCAACATGTCTGTTATAAATCTCAAACATCACCCGCGAAAAGCTACGAAACACCTGTATATGAATATCGGTGACTCATGCTATTGAATACCTGTTCACATCTATTATATATCGCTGACAATGAATAGTTTAGTGTTATATTAGTAGAGTTGTAGAGTGCGTATATTCGTGGGAGTTGTGTGTTACCATTGACTTGTTGAGTGGTTATTAAAGATGGATTTTTGATGGAGAGGAACCGCTGTTAATAGCTAAAACAGTAATTATTGATCAGTGAGATAATTTGACGGTATGGTATAGAGGCATAGGCTAGGATGTGTACAAAGGTCAGGCCAAACTTAGGTAGGCTATAGGAAGGCTATATGAAGGCTATAGGAAGGCTATAGGATATGAAGTGTTTCCAGATAACAACGATATTTGTAAAAAAATATATAAAAAGCGGATGGTATTATTTGATTGGAAGAAATGATAACGTTTAGAAAGTTAAGATCAAAAGCGTTATCCAATTTAGGAATATCTACAAGCGCAAAGATAGAGCAATGTTACATTTAACAAAAAAAATCCACTAGAAGTTATGTCACACTCAAACCGTAACTTAGGAATGAATTTGATAACTAAACACAGGTAGACATCATCTTTTAAACAAATCATATTAATTGGAAATAATTATAATTCAAGCAGAATAGTAGGATTTTGATCTCTAAATTGCATTTTAATTATAAGAAACAACCTATTGATTTAAATCTAATTCTTCCAAATCTCCTTAAACTTGATAAAAACCTGTGGAAGTTTCCTTTTCACTATTCCTATTACATTAGTGATAATATTTTCATTTAAATTAAATTTTTCTTCTGAAAGTTCTAAATTAAAACACAAATAAATGTGATCAATATTATTTTTCAATATATAGAATAATCTCAATTCTTGATTACCCATTTTTTTAATAAAATTCTCAACCCGTCATTGAGATTTGTTTCCTATTATAACTAATAAATTAAAATATGTAGCTTCACATTCTTACTTTATTAAACCTTACTTGCTTTAAAACCTTTAATTAATCATTTAAATGTATAACAATCAAACTAACCCTTTAATCCTACATTACCACTTTATTTTTCTCTAATCTAATCTAATTATTTATGTTAATATTTGTCTCCCCTTAAAATCAAACCTTTATTTCCGTTCCAGTAAATAAATTCCTTTTTACAAATAAACATAACCTAAATGTCCTAGTTTATCGCTTTACTTTCCTCTATTTTTATTTCGTTATTTTATTATTTATAATATCATATTAAGTATACTTATCCTAACCAAATCCAATTTATTTATCTCTATCTACTCTATTAATAGTAACTCTATTCTTTCATTCTAGATTCCTATCTCCTGTGTGCGTCTATCCCACTGCTCTCCTAGAGTTGATGAGTCTGGTCTGAACCTTATCCTTGAGTCTGGTCTCTCTCTCTCTATCCTGAGTTCTCTCCAGAAGCTGTGGATCAGGGACTCCAACAGGAGACTAACTAATGAAGAGTTGGCGGCCATCTTGTCTTACTCCTCACAGTGTACATGCTTGAAGGAGCTGAAGTAAGTATTCCGGTGTAGATGTTAGAATCATCATAACAGTTAAACAGGGAATTAATTTAATTAATAAAAGTTATCAATATTAAACGAACCATAGAGAATGTAAAGTCTGCTGTAATTTTAATGTCAAGGATTGAATTTATTTAGTTTAGTTGGATTTATTTGAATAATTAGGTCATCGCGAAAGGAATAATGTAGGATGTTATAATAAATAAAACAAAATATAATGGATTAATAGGGAATATTTTAAGAGAGTGTTGGTAAGAGAGGGGTAGAGGGTGGATGGGGCTTGTTTAAAATGTTCTTTGTTTAGTTTATTGTTAAAATTTAACTAAGAAATAGGTTTTTAGAATGACAGGAATGTTTATTAGGATAAAATAAGAGATACATAGACAAGGTCGTTTGAATTTAATAATTCGAATGAGTTTTAAAATAAGGTTTTTGAGTTTAAAAGTAATAAATGTGACTTCTCAAGCTGAAACCTCCAAAATATTTGTATTTCAATTATGTTCAATCTATTTAAGATTTTTTTTCAACGAAAGAGATTGAAAATCGTTATTAATACAAAAGAAGTAAAATTATGACAAGAAAATAGCAAAAACCTATATATCTATACTTAAAAACCCATGTGATCAGATTATAATACTCTACTCTCTAGTAAAACTGAAATGTATTCCAAACAAGCAACCAATAAAACAGTTTTAGTTTTCGCAGTTCAAAATAAGGTAATACAAACAAGTTATCAAAAAGGGAAATAAATAATTGTAATGGAGTTAGTTATTAAGTTAAATTGTATTTTTTACTACCATAAAATCATTAAATGCAAATATGTATCTAATAATTTGCAGAGGTTTAAATTTAATGCATTTAAAACTACATCAATTTCTTCTTTATAGTTTGAAATACAATTTGACAAGAATTAAGCAAATTTATATTTATTCAAATTATTTTAAACAATAATTTAAAAAGTCATCGTGAGCTTCAGCTTTTTATAATTCATAACCTTGAACAAAAACTGTTTATTATTTTAATTTTCCTCGTATTAATATTACGAGATACTTGATTCTTGATCGTCCCAACTTAACCCTTTACAACTTAGTGTAATTGAATCCCTCACCCCAATGCCTCACTTATAGCCAATTCGAACACCGGTTTCACTCAATACTTTCCCGTCACCTCCTATTTACCAATCCATTGTTACCCTACCTACCCCCTTCAGCTATAACCATGATTACACGATTTGTTCTTCGCAGTTTCCCTTTTCAATGTATTTTTACCCTCCTCCCACCCTAACCCTATCATCACCCTCTTTGTTCCTGTCACCGAGTGGTTTGTTATTATTATCTCCAGCTCCATTATCAATTACCTGTGTTTTCTTTGTTTCTTCATGTCCATAGTCTCTTCACATAGGACTACTAAGAATATATTGTACTCCTCTCACCTTCATCAGTTCCTCAGACAAACCTCATAAAAAGTTTCCCATTTCCACCCTTACACATTCACGTTAATATTATTAGTTGATATGATCCACAGTGTATGACGTGTTACTAAAAGTAATGAAGAAATATTTAAGTCGCCCAATCTCGCCTCACCCGACACTCCAAAGAAACAGGGAAAAATATATTCAGTAATACCATAAATAAAATACCATATAAATGCAAATTATTCAGCATGTCATATTCTCAATGCCATTCCAGGAGTAACTTGTAACCACGGAAAATGTATCAATGAAAAGTATTATACGTTGGCAGTATAGCTTGGTCGGATTATTAAAAAAAAATTAATACAGATCTATGATTATTCACTTTCTAGACTATCAATGCTTTATCCCAATCCCCGTCTTCAATATGTTCTTCAGTTAGTTTAGTTACCATCTCCACCCTTCAGACATCCTATACCTGCTCCCGCCACCGTCCCTTCCTTTGCCCTCCCCTTCAGAGAGATTCATTTGTATGTTTTCAGAGAGCCCATCAAATCCATTCCATGTTTCTACCCGATAACATCGTCACCGTTTTAGTACACACAGTAGGCCTGCTCTGCTTCTACAATAGTTTTCTGTACAAATATATGCAGCGCTTACATTATACAGACGATTGATTTAAACAATTTATGTTTTAAAGCAAGTCAATAGTAAGAATGCCACACCTGAAACTCCCGTAAATATCTCATTAGCATAATAATATATGACACGAACCAGTTTAACCCAATGAATAGAAACAGGTAAGCGACCCATTGTACCCTTCAAACATTGCCAGTGAACGTGTCAAAGTAACCATGGAAACAGACATTAAGTAGGTCAGTTGGTGTACAGCAGTGGCTACGAATCATCCATTGGGGAAATCCTCCAAATAACATATTTTTATTCATACGCCTTGTTATTGCATACGTTGCGTCTTAATTGTTGGTTATTCTTTTTAAGTTTTACTTTAAATGAGCAAAATTGCTCTCATTGGTTGTTTAATGGGTGACAGCCCGATATTCATAAGGTTCTACATTCATAAGGTTCATTGTTCATAGGGGTCATCATCCATAAGGTTCATTGTTCATAAGGTTCGCTATTCATAATGAGCAAAAAGGTTCATTGTTTATAAGGTTCGTTATTCATTAAGAAAAAAAGGTTCGTTGTTCATAATGGGGTAAAAGGGTTCGATATTTATAATGGTGAAAAAGGTTCGTTGTTTATAATTGGTAAAAGTGTTCGATATTCATGATGGTGAAAAAGGCTCGTTATTCAAAATAGGACGAAGGGTTCGATATTCATAATAGAGCAAAGGGTTCGTAATCCATAATAGACAAAAAGGTTCGATATTCATAATGGAACAAAGGATCTGTTATTCATAATAGGCATAGCCAAAAAAGTTCGGTATCATTCACAATGAGGAAAAAGTACCCCCTTTAGGAAACGTACAAGTTTATGCCGTTTCCGTACAAGTCGGTAGGAAATCGTAAAAATTTGCATACGAAGCGTACAAAAATGCATTTGCATATTTTTGCATAATAGCATGCATATTAATCAGGCCGATTTCGCAATCGAGCCAAACAAAATAGTGTCGGGAAAACCCGAAAAGAAGATATATGTTGTAGAACTCGACGGGACAAATCGAACGGTGCAAAAATCATCCAAATTAAGGAGCGTACACCTTGGTATATTTGTTGGCCCTTTTAGAGACAGGCCCTTGTTTGGGCGTCAGGGGTGGTGTTAATATGGGGTCGGCCCCTACCCTAGACCACCCCACCACCGATTCCCACCCTGCCCCTCCCTCTACTTCTAAGAAAAGACTATAGTGACCCTTAAGAGAATCTGATCATATTTCATATTTGGTGGGCTGAGGAATATGACTTTTCCTAAATGTTGAGCTTTGACTCCGAAAATTGTTGTGGTAATAGATACCTGAGGGGCTACCAACATATTTGAAGTACAATCCCATAGCAGTTCCGGTTCGAAAGTTATGACCGCCCAAAGTGCCAAAATGGCGGATTTTCCAACCTACACCTACGCCCATTTACTGTCTAGGTGTATTCCCTATTCTGCTGTTTGTTGCGGTGATAACTATTAAGACGATAACATAGCCAACTTTTCACTTAGTACATATAGGCATGGAATATATGCCACGGACTAAGCAAACACTTCGGACCCCATATTTTTTATGCACCTGTAATAGTGCGGGCTTATTAACTGCAAATTCAGGCGTTCACAATCTGAACGCCAAAATGTAACAGGTACGCGTATTGGTGTTCGAATCATATTTTGAACGCTAGTGTTAAGATTCTGAACACTTTTCTCCATTTTTTTATCGCCCGGACGCTTATTCGAACACTAAGTTATTGCTTCATTTTGGAACGCCTGGACGCTTATTTGAACACCTTACCGTATTTCAACGCCTTCAACTTCGGATGCCTATAGTGTCCTACTATGAATAACGAACCTTTTCACCATTATGAATAACGGACCCTTCGCTCCATTATGAATATCGGACCTTTTATTCCTATTATGAATAATGAACCTTTTTGTCTATTATGGATATCAAACTGTTTTGCCCATGATGAATATCGAACCTTTGTTCCCATGATGAATACCGGACCTTATGAATTATGATCCCTTTTTATTATGAATAACGAACCTTTATTTCCATTATGAATAGCGAACCTTTTTATCGAAAAAATGCACGTTATAAATAACGAACCTTATGAACAATGACCCTTATGAATAGCGCACCTTGTGAATATCGGGCAGACCCCGTGTAATGTATCTCCACATGTTCCCATGCAAACCAATCGAAGGAAACTTGAATATGAGGGTTTATAGAAGGACTGATTCTTGTTACCTTCAGTTTATCATCTTGAATTTAAGTTGCCCTTTTCGTTGGTAGGAGTCTGACTAGATAACACATTATTGTGAAGCTCTCAATTTAATTATAGGTAGTACGGAGTGAATGTATATTTGATAAAAATACGTTTTATGATTCAGATTGTTTAGCTGCAGACTTGTAAATTACGGTATTAAACGCCTTGCATAAACGGACACTGCTGGATCGTTAGCATCATGTGTTCACAGTTGAATTTTATTGAATTTGTTTGACTGTTTAGCAGGAACACACAAAGCAGGGTGATTAAGTTCGTATTGAGAAGAATATTATGCGTGTCAACCAATGAGCTAAACAATAATCATAGAATTGTAAATAAAAGCCGTATTGAACATTTACTTTGAGTATAACACATTGTGCGAGCCTAGTAGAAAACTCTAAAAATGAAAGCTTAATAGCATCCAATCAAATCTGCGATATTAAATGTAGTTCCCGAAATCAACATAATGCAATTAGCTATTATCGTAATCGCCCTCAGATAAGGTTTAAATGTTGCGCATTAATTAATATAAAACAAAGTATTTTTTGTGAGATAAATTCATAAATAGGGTGTGAAGAAGCCGAGAATAATGATCCAATAAGTCCAATTGAAATAAAACCATGACAGCTGAACTTAATGAAAGGCCATACTGTACCTTTCCACTCTCCACACAAAATATGCTAAAATATTACTCTTCGTTAAATGTCCAGTGTTCTCTCTCGATATTGATACAAAAATTGAAACGAATTCCAAACGCTTATGTAATATACTTCTTACCGATACTGTTTGTTTCTCCCAAGTTTGATACTTACGCCGTCACTGTATAAAACATTTGAGATTATTTAGAGTTGACTTTATTGATATTTCAACCAGTCACGTGACCAGCCTCATTGGCGTGAGGGGAAAAGCCTCGTCTTTCGTCCTCGTCTTAATAGTCAGATAACTTTTTTAAGGCTTACATTGATATTACTTTTTACAGCAGCATAAAGTGTTTACCCTTTCTTAAATTGTTTTTTTTTAAATGGGTAGGGGGGGGGGGATCCAAATATGGCTTGCGTCCGTTGGGAGGGTTCTAAACAGGGAGACCCCTTTTATGAATAAAATAACCTTAAATTCATAATTGTCAATGCTGTAGCAGCGGACAGATTGATGCAAGAACGGTTTGTTCGATAAAATATAAATTACTTAAAGTTCATCAATTTTTCTATTATATGGCCTACACATGGGCGGCGATCATGTGGGGGGGGGGCAAGGGAGGGACATGCCCCCCCCCAATATTTTAGGTGGGTGGATATAGTATATAATACCCCCCCCCCAATATTCGGTGGCATAGTTTGCTTTGTGTTGCTATAAATAGAAAATAATGCGTGAGATTATTTATCCAAATCATATTTGGCGGTTGCTAAAACTTCATTTTAACATGCTTCATGAGGTAATTGACTCTTCGTGGTCGTTTCTGTGACCTGTGACCGTATAGCATGTTGTCACTCATGATTGTTATCATAATGTATGTACATCTCTTGTGTATGAGTGTAAGTACGTACAATCGTATACAGCGACGTAGCCAGGAATTTGAAAGGGGGAGCACAGATTGCGATTGATAATGGGGGAGGGGTCTAAGGGGAGGAGGTGTCCCCCTCCCCCTTTGAGATATTTTTGAACAATTGAAGGTCCTTAGTTGCGATCTGGTGCAATGTTTTGCCAGTTTCATCATTTTCATATGATATCATATCATCAGCAGATTTTGTTTCCTGTTTGAATTCTTTTACAGGTTCTTTTACATATTATATCAGAAAGACAAAATATAGCGCTCTTTTAAACATTTTCCAGTAGGATGATTCTTGTTTATTGTCCGATGTCTGGACTTTTGATGAACTTAACTGATGGACAATATAAACTTTCATATTTTGTAAGACAGCAAGATGTACAGTGGCCTAAAAACAAATATCGTTATCGCAGTGTAATAATTATTTATAGAAAGTGCGTATCACGTACGATTGCTAGCTTAGCTTCATAACATGCTGTTCGTGCAACAACTTAGGACGAATCATAGAAAGGATGAGAACGAACGTTGTCGACGTCGTTGTGCATACGGTTCGTGACACTCCATCAAGTGCGGTTAGGTATAGGCAATAGGTATTTTTATTACGTAGTGGCCAACTGTAGGCTCGTAATAGGCTATAGGCTAACATTTAGATAATTGCATCTGCCAAACTAAGTAAGTGCTGAATCAGTAGGCCTGAATGTTACTACGATTATAATCGAGTTAACGGAGCTGACTCAAGATCAAAAGAGCACCTACAAATTACCATGCTAAAAAACAACAGTTTTTAACATTTTTTCGACATTGAAAGGGGGGAGCAGTCGCTCCCCTGCCCCCCCCCCCCTACCCCCTGGCTACGTCCCTGATCGTATATATGATCCACATCGATATGGGTTCACTGGGTTTCCATTTCGCCTGCTTCCTACAAGATTTCTAACTGCAGGCGCTGGCCAAGGGGAGGGGGGGGGGGAGGGGACGACCCCCCTCGAGCATATTATTTGTATTTTTTTATGATATCGAAGTTTTATAGTAGCCTTTATAAGAGGTTTAATATTTGTACAGCAATAAATTAACTTTGTCTGAATTTTCGAAATTCCCTGACCAACATTCTTCATCATACTTCCCTCTACTCGTGCAATTTTGACCGGTCTGTTAGGAGTTGAAAGGGGTTTTTCTATATTGGTTGTCCATAGATGAATTTTGTGCAACATTATGGGTATGTTTTGAAGTAAATTTATTATCAAATTCTGAACAAATAATGGGCTTAAAACCTTGAAAAGTGGGGCTGACGGGTATTGTGGACCGTTACGTAGTATTACCTACGAAAGCAATGATCCACAGGAGATGCGATGAGGTCGAACATGATGTGTGACTGGTGACACTCTTGAAAAAGGTTATGGATGAAAACAAACTATTAGGAAAAACTTGGTTCTCAGGCAAAAGTGTACATCTGGTTGGTCATTTTCAAGCCCGAGAAGTGCCATTTCCGGTGATCTGGGGGGCTATCAAAACCAGAAATTTTCTTGTACGTTGCGCGCCAACTAATGGTGGCGCTCCACTTTGATAGTATAATTCGCGCCCCCCCCCCCGGTTAGAAAATCCTGGATACGCGCCTGTACCCAAGCAAATGTCACCCCCCCCCAATATTTGAAACAAATCGCCGCCCCTGGGCCTACATGTGTACATTGAGTTGATGTGTCCGCTAAGGCCCTTACTCTATTTAAAATATTAATGAATTATTTTAAAGCGCGTCTTTCAGCCACTCAATGAATAGATACAGAAAACAAACGATTGTAAAGAAAAAGCTTTCACATTAAAAAAAACTTGCAACAGTTCGGTAAATACAAGTTTATTATGCTAATTAGATACAAGGTACGTAACCTATATATTTTCTTGTCATTTGCCAGAGTTGTGTGTTTACATAGAGCTGTGAAATGCAGGTATAAGGTAGGATGATACTGAACTAGACTTGAACATATTAATTGGATATTATGCACTGTACCTGTTACCGGTTATTCCCACATAATTTCATTTCATGCTCGCCAAGCTCAACTGGCTGTTGTAAGGAATCCTACAGACAATATGTTTGTATATGCACATTATCCTTCTCTTGGATTTTGAAGTGAACAACATATTTTCAGGGCTGTCAAATATTCTTTTCACAGAATACATACTGGTTTTAGTATTAAGGTCTCGGCATTTGGTTTAGCTGAGACAGACTGAAAAACAGCTTAGCTTGAAGAGTCGCCATATTGTAAGGAGAGAGTGATATTATAACCAATTTCTCCTTTAACAACATTTATGTATTTTACCAAACTCTTGGCAATCATGACAATCAGAGTGTATAAATACTACCACAAAGGTTCAAGGTTTCACACCCTCCCTCTACCCCTACCACCAGCCCGGTAAATTCATATCGGCCCCATGCCAGATCTGTGTGTGGTCGATCTTCAATGGTTTTTGCCAGAAAATAATACAATTTTAAATGATATGACCAAAAAACAAATCGGATGGCTGAAAAAGAAGTAAAACGAGTGTTGTAAAATCCCCACTAGTCACACCACAATCTGTTCCCGGACAACTCTCCCCTGGACGATTTCCCCCCGGACGATTACCCCCCGGACGATTCCCCCTCGGACAATTCCCACCCGGACAATTGCCAACCCTGACAATTGCCCCCCGGACAATTCCCAC
>JAIPMN010015763.1:24076-38041 GCA_020650975.1 Apostichopus californicus
GTAACGACTTGCGCGTTCAACGTGTTAATTAATGTACATATCATACAGACATGCAGCGGTTATCACATCGCATGCCATCGTGTACCGTACCAGGGATTTTCCATAACAACTCCCTGACCGTACGGTCCGTGAAAGTTGTGCAGTATACCGCGGGAAGCTAATGTAAACAACGAAATGTCTTATGGAGAAAAAGCATGGAAGTCCAATTATGTCAAGACTTTTACATAAGTAATGGCGAATTAGTCAGGCAATCTTACAATTTTATTTTAATTACCAATGAGATTATAACTATTGATTTCCTTTTAGCTACATCATTGCAATTTATGTTTCTTTCAGAAGGTGCCCGAAGAATTATCAGCATATTGCCCGAATTTTCACAAAAATATTTGGGTGGGGGGGGGGGGGGGGCGTAGCCCCAGCCCTCAGCCCCCGCCTCCTACGCCTATGTCCCTGAGGTAAAGTTGAAAGCCAATCCAAGGTCGATACTATAAAGTGAGAAATAAGGAGAAACAAAACATTTAGCTGCCAGTGTGCAAATATAGTCACACACATTTGCTTTTAGTTCTCTTTCAGTACGTGCAGTATGCGACAATTTCAATTATCTCGATAACGCTTTTGTAGGGATTTCTTGCAATTTTTCCCCAAGGTGCTTAGAATATATTTCTCCTCCATGAGTCCAAAAAAACACACACACTGGACCATCATTTTAACTAAAAATGACTCAAGTTTTCGACTCTTCTTAACAAACCACGTTTACTCATGGCTGTAGGTCTAATGTAGGATGATGTTGCCATGTAATGTTCATATTCTTAAAAAGGCGCAGTACATGTAAAAACATCTCAACGCGTCGCACAGCATATATATTACAAGCAATGAAATAAAATTATCAAATTCAGTAAAAATTAGAAAAGTTAAACTCTCTGATACAAGAATAAGAATACTTCGTAAAATATGAATACATAAACAATTTTGATTTAAAATACTCTTCAAAGAGATGAGTCTTCAGTTTATATTTAAAAAGATAAAAATACATGAACGGAATGGTACCAAGGTATAAATCGTAACTGGTATACCAATGGAAATGAAAGGACGAAAGTTTTCCCTACACTATAAACTTATCTTTAAAGACTTTGTGAATCACCGGTCGAGACGAAACTGCATGGGAAGTTCCAAGTAATTTTTGGCATGACGACTTTACATTTGCACGTTCAAGACTATGTCCTCTACCCTGCCACGAGAGGGCGTCATAAACACTGCACCACCTTGAGGTCAGTAAGTGTCAGTGACACACTATTGTAATGCCACCTATATATTTAAATTTGTTTTACAGCCATATCCGAGATAACCTAAGTGTAAGTCCAAATCCTAGTCCATATATACGGAATTGAGTCTATGTGTGGCAGTATACTTCTTCTCTTCCTGTCACTGTAATCTGATACATGTGGTTCTATAGTCCCTCTAGACCAGTTTACCCTGGATTTTCAGTATATTTGGTCTCCCAGGCGGCAGACTCGAGTATAGTAGAAACGTGCTTCTAGAGTTCCTTTATAGAGAACTCTAGCTTCTATTAGAGTTCCTTTAGGAACTCTAGATTCTATCAGAGCCGTAAATATACGGCTCTGGCTTCTATGTGTGTCAGACGCCCTCACTATGTTGAACAATGCGCTCGACTCATCTTCGCAAACAAGTTCTTTTCATATGATAGACACTTTGTTCTAGGTGTTACTTTTTAGCATAAAGCGGTGACGTCAACGTATTCCAATAGGGATATCATTTCCATTGGAAAGATACTATGCACCTGTATGTATGATTTGGATCGCATGAAACATCAGCACACGAATAGTGAGTAGTTTCTCGCGTTCTCATTGGGTCATTCAGATTTGGAAGCAATCGGCATATGGCAAAATTACAGGCTGTCAGTTTCTCCTAATCTGGCTAGAGAGTTATGCCACATTTTCAATACAATGTTTAACGTCCATGGTGTTGGAAGAAACTGTCATATATGAAAGAAATCGGCATATATTGAATTAAATAGTATATGCTTATGTCAAGTTTTGCGTGAAGTTATTGCAAATTACTATGCATAATCGAAACGGTGCATGTTCCAAGGAACTGAAAATAAGATCAGATGGATCTTGTATTCATCATGCCATGATGGAAGCCGTTGTCCAATCAGAACACGAGAAATTGACACATGTCTATCATTGCTGTATTGATGCGACACAACTGATTTCAGGACTTGTGGCACGTTAGCTGCGCCAACATGACACGGTCCCCGTACCGTGTCACTGGCTAATATCAGTACAAATTATAAACATGGTGTTGTGAGAGTACATATTCTAACTTCACTTAATTGTATGACGTTACTATTACTTTGTTAAGAGTATTATTAAACAAGAATATGTAGTGACAAAAGTACGTGAAATCTACCCGAGTTTTGTTATATCGATTTACACGCTGAACCAGAATTCAAGTAACAATATTTCCGTGTTACTAGTTTGAAAATATAATTCCTTTTGGAAAACAACTAACCTTGAAAGACAAAACAGTTAAGGTTGAAGAACCGCCACGTATGTTCTCTTATAAATCGTTAGGCAAGCGCGTTCCACGAGTCGAAAAAAGGGACACTGCCAGTCGCAACAATATAGGAAATGTTGTCTCGCTATGAAACAGCATTCATTTCTTTTGACAAGTTTAAAAGAAATATATAACCCAGACGAGGAATACAGCAAGTCTTTGTGCTACTGTTAAAAATACTATTGACCGACGCGCCAAATTCGTCACTTAACGAGGTCGTTTGAGCAGACAAGTTTTCAACTGGCACGTTCTACTCACCCTCTGACAGCATTTCTGTATATTGCCTAACATGACTTATTTTAAAGGAAGCCTGAAATTTGCTGCCCACCTTGCCCATATCCACGCACAGATGTTAGTTATTTTGTCCTGCTCTTTGGATAGGCCTATCATGATTGATTTCAAATTTCAGGGAAAAAGATGACAGTCTTGCAACAGTTACGTCAGATATTGTGAAATGTAGTATATTTATCTGGCTGTCCAAAGGCTGCCCAAACTTCATGTTGCTAAGATATAATATAAATAAGACACAAACAACAACATATAATTCAAAAGAAGAGGTTTTGCTATATATTCGTCATCTTGTCACATGATAAAACAAACATATGAATAAAATGAGTTCATTTGAACGCTATATGATGTTGCATTGGCGTTTTGATGTTATTTTCAAAAAGGCCGAATAAAAAACCAACCTGAGATATTTCATTTCATTTACACGGATAAAAAACTTCAAACGTTCTTTAGAAATTAAAAGTAAACATAATTCTGAGTTCTGAAGTAAGTATAGTCCTATAATTCCCTGTAAAATATCACTTGTTGATTCTTTTTATCATTTATTTTCTTTGGCAGCAATCGTTTTGAGATTATTTTCATAAAATAGTGGACGTGGTATTACACAACAATAAAAAAAAAAGAGAGCAGGCAAAGCATGAACAGATAACTGACTGGAATATCATAAAACACAAAATAAACAGGTGTGGGGTGGGGGTGGGGGTGAGCGGAAGGTGTTGTGGAGCAGGGATTGTATTGTCAAGACTGAATGAGTAGTGTTTGTTTTCAAATCCAAAATTGTAGGACTCTGAAGTCCTCATACATACATTGACAGATAAGTGTGAGTTTGACCCAGTTTGAAGTAATCAAATTAACAGAAGGACAAGACGGAGTAGTGAAAAGAATGACCATGCTCGATCTGGAAGGTGATGACCTTGAGGAGGTGCAGCCTTTGAATGGGTATCCTGGTTACTCCAAGTCACGGTCAAGAGGCGGCATCATCATGTACGTCTGGTCAACGACATATCGCAAACTTAGGTTCTTCTGGGTGAATGTCCAACTGCAAAAGCTGAAGAGGAGTCGGAAACATGGATCGAGCAAGCTGAGGCCCAAGTGGAGAAGTGGAGCGATGTTCCTGACCATGAGTTAAGGAAAAGAGTGAGAGAGTCCGTCCGATCCCCCGCCCTAGAAATCATTGCTGACTTAAAGCAGGAAAGAAGGGATGCCTCTTCCGCAGACTACCTAGCGGCCTTAGTGATGGCATTCAGCTCCACAGATTCTGGTGATAAACGTTTAATGAGATTGTACAGCCTCCACCAACAAGAAAGGGAAAAGGTATCGCAATTCCTGACACGGTTGCAACAGCTCTTACCAAAGATAGTAAGAATAGGAGTGCTATTAAAGAGCAACCAGATCAGTAGGATGAGGTTGAAACAATTTTCCAGAAGAGTTCTATACAATGACAACCTCCTGACAATCCTGCAGTTGGAAGACGTGGGAGTTTCTTAGAGTTATGTTTCATTACTTAATTTGGTGAGGAAAGTAGAGGAAGAGCAATCCCTGAAAAGGTCTAAAAGAGTGTCCACCAACACCAAAAAGACACCAAAAGCTGATGCATCCTATAGTGTAGCTACCGCTGTCCCCTCTGAGAAGAAGACAACTGAACATGACCAAATTGTTGGGGAATAGAAAAGATTGACAAATTACTTAAGGAAGCTCATGTCCAGCAGCACACCACCCAAGATTCATCTGCACCTCCTAGAAATTGGACCAGACCAAATTGAATGTTTTCATGTGGACAGGCAGAACACCTTCAAAGACAATGCCCTGGACGTGCCGACCCAAGACTGGTGAACAGGAATTTTATCGAATTCATATTTGCAAAGCTTGGAAACTTTGCTGCGCTACTGAGAGATGGCAACCAGAAGCCAGAGATGACGATGCCCAAAAGAACACTAATTTTCTAAAGAAATACTCATATTCCCGAGGGGCTTGTTGGGGAGAAGCTCGCTATCCCTTGTAAAGTAGAAGGACAATCAACATCCTGTCTGATAGAAAGCGG
This sequence comes from Apostichopus californicus, assembly GCA_020650975.1. Lineage (NCBI taxonomy): Eukaryota > Metazoa > Echinodermata > Holothuroidea > Aspidochirotida > Stichopodidae > Apostichopus > Apostichopus californicus. Next base: position 28,983 of record JAIPMN010015763.1, read on the forward strand.
CTCCCAGGTAACTCTGTTGGCAGAAAAAGTTTTTTGAAAAGCTAAAACAAGACCTTTACTCAATGAAAAACCTTCTATTGTGGCATGTGTAATGATTGTTGTTATTCTAAGTTATCGCCCCCTATTACCAGAGAGAGCATAACCCTGTTAACGTACACAAGAATGTAATAAACTGACATAAATATCCACAAGATTCTCCACAAATATTTAGATGGTGACAGAATTGGGATTGATTTTTTTTTCATAATGGAAGGCCTACGTCGACCGGAGAATCTAATTTTGAAAGGAAATGTTGCTGAACAGTGGAAGTTTTGGAAGCAGAAATTTACACTTTATAAAAATGCTTCAGGCCTAAGCGCAAAGGACCCTATAGTACAGTGTAGTACGTTGCTACATATAATAGGCGATGATGCATTACAGGTATACAATACGTTTACTTTCGCGACTGACGAAGAGAAAAAGGACCTAAACGTCCTGATACCAAAGTTCGAAGAACATTTCTTACCACAGAAAAACATAACATTTGAGCGACATGTATTCAATACGACATTTCAACGCGACGGTGAATCATTAGAACAATTTTTGACCGAGTTGAAAATCTAGTAAGACATGTGATTTTGGCACTCTCACAGATGACCTTGTGAAGGAAAGGATTGTGGTCGGACTCCGAGATGATGCAGTTAGAGCAAATTTGCTTGCAAAAGAAAGACCTAGACCTTGCCAAAGCTGCAGAAATATGCAAAGCTTCAAAAAGAAGTAAAGCACAGATGACACAACTGAACAACTCTACGCGCAAAGTACAAGTGAAAGTGAAGTGTACACAGTCTATCATAACAGAAGTAACAAAACAAATAACGATAAGCCTAGACACTCTCGAAACTATGATAGGCCTAACACACAAAGCACTCAATAGGCCGAGCTCAACTCGACACCAGTGCAGTAAATGTGGTTATAACCATTGTAACGTGTGCCTGTTTACTATATATGTACCTTAAGTTAACACTAAGTTAAGACACTGGCATAGAGAGTACACTTAGACGTGCCTGTGATACTGTCTACTGGCCAGGGATGAACAAAGCAATAAAGGACTACATAGAGCAATGCAGTATTTGCAACTCATACTGCATGAAACAACCCAAACAGCCTCTCATCAGTCATGACATTCCAGAACAGCCAGAATTGAAAATAGGTGTTGACATATTCACCTTGGACAATACTGATTATCTGTGCATCGTGGATTACTTTTCAGATCTGTTTGAAGTAGAAAAGCTAACACACAAAAAGGATGCTCCTTCGGTTATCAACGTTCTCAAGAAGTACTTCGCCAGTCACGGAATTCCAGTCAAACTACAATCCGACAATGGACCACCATTCTCGTCACATGCATTTGAACAATTTGCTGCACTTTACCAATTTGATCATGTAACAAGCTCACCGTACCATGCTCAGAGCAATGGGAAAGTTGAGAATGCCATAAAAACAGCAAAAAACCTCATCAAGAAATCAAAGGCACAAAAGGAAGACTACTATCTCAGTCTTCTTAGTTGGCGCAACACCCCAACTGAAGGACTTGATAGCTCACAGGCTCAGAGACACTACAGCAGGAGAACTAGAACATTGTTACCAACTGCAAGCAAGCTCCTCAGACCAAAAGTAGTGAGAAACACATTGCAACGAAAAAAAGAAAGAAAGGAGAAACAGCAATACTATTATAACAAAGGAGCGCAATCGCTTCCGACGCTTCATGAAGGACAAACAGTTCGCATCCAACCTACAAACACAAAGGAGAAATGGAAAAAAGCGAAAGTCATCAGCGAAGTACGCGAACGCTCATACAAAGTCCAAACAGAAGCAGGTCATGAATTTCAAAGGAACAGAAAATACCTTCGCTTGTCAAAAGAACCACTCATCGAACGAAGCGAGCTGTGTTTCGAACAACTTCAAACAGCAGCTACAGATGAAGCAAGCCAACCCGATTCTTCAAGACAAAACACCCCATGTGAAACTCCAGATCTACCAGTTCTGAGACGTAGCCAGCGTATTGTAAAACATAAGACTGGATGTCACTGTTGTGAATAGTTAAGCCTAAAAGTATCGTTAGTTCTTTATTTGTTTTATTAATGGTGCAAGCAGACCATATCTAAGTTTAAGTCATTTATTAACTTTAAGCGTGTTTTAGTTTTCTTTAAAGAAGGAAAGATGTAACGTGTGCCTGTTTACTATATATGTACCTTAAGTTAACACTAAGTTAAGACACTGGAATAGTTTATAATTCAGTGCACCCACCGTGCTTATCTGTGTTAAGAAGCTTTAATACAAGGGCGTAGGAACCGGGGGGGCTGGGGGGGGTGCCAGCCCCCCAGTGAAAAATATGGTGGGGCGGAAGTATCATTCCACCCCCCGCTCCGCAAGTCAGAAAACCCCTTTTTCATTTCCAAATGAGAAAAAAAAATTCATTTGGAGCACCAAATTGCATCTAGGCCAGGTGAAAATGCAAAATTATTTACAAAATGGATTGGGTGTTGAAGTGTGCTATATTGCCCCAAATTGCATCTGAGGCCACCTGGAAATGCAAAAAAAATCAAAAGGGGAGGGGGACAACCCCTCCCCCAGGCCGGCCATCAGTCTTCAGCCCCCCCACTCAAAAGTACCTTCCTACGCCACTGCTTTAATAGATACTGAAACTGGAAATCTCTGTGTTTGCATTCATTTAGCAATTAGTGAAGAAAGTCTATCATGTTGATACACTCTGTCTCTGTTTCTATCTTGGATTGGTCACTGGTTTGAAGGTACGCGCGCGAAAGCGTATCTGCCAGGTACATTTCTCGTCCTGGCTTATACACTATATCCACATCATAGTGTGATAGTCTTAGGAGTAGTCGCTGTAGTCGTCTTGGAGATACAGTGATAGGCTTCTTTGATATGGACACAAGGGGTTTGTGATCTGTCCACAGTGTAATTTTCCGTCCAATAGTATATTGATGGTTTCTCTCGAGACCGAATATCAGAGCTAAGAGTTCTTTCTCGATCTGAGAATACCTTGTTTCAGCTGGAGTTAGAGCCCTACTTGCGAACGTTACTGGTTGACCCTTCTGCATGAGAGAAAATCCTAATCCTTTGTCGGAGGCACCTCCTTGCCCTTCTGTTTCTTCCTTAGGGTCAAAGTACTTGAGAACGGGCGCGCTGCTGAGACTCTTTTTTATAGCTTCAAATGCGGTCTCTTGAGCATGACCCCAATTCCATTCTGCATCTTTGTGCGTTAGCTGTCGAAGTGGCTCGCACATATCTGAGAGGTCGGGTAGGAATTTGGTGAGATACTTTGCCATTCCTACATAGCGTTGAACTCCTGCAACATCTGTTGGCTTTTCCATGTTGTTAATTGCTTCAACTTTTTTTGGATCTGCTTTCAGACCATGTTTTGTTACGACATGTCCGATGAAGGCTACTTCGTCACATTTTAACTCAAATTTATCTCTGTTGAGTTTGATGTTCCTTTCTCTGCATCTCTCCCATGATCGCAGTGGATATTGCCCAGCAGAAGGGAAATCATGTAATAATTGTGGCAAAACAGACCATTTTGCCAAGATGTGCCGAACAAAATTAAATCCGTCAAAAGGCTCCAAGACACAGAAACATGACAAACGTAACAAACAAAAAGTACTGTACATACAGTAGACGAGGCAAACAGTGATACAGGAACAGAAGGATCCGGCAACTCAGACTTTTTCATTGACGTTCTAGAGTCTCAGCAATGCAAAACAGCTGATAGTGAATGGAACATCAATTTGTTAGTCGAAGATGAGAAAGTCAACTTCAAGCTTGACACTGGATCACAATGCAATGTGATTTCTTCATCAGTCCTGGAAAACATGGAGAATGTGAAGTTGCAGAGATCAAAGATGCATCTGATTACTTACTCAGGACACAAGCTAAAACGGATGGGGAAGTGTGTACTCCTCTGTGAACACAAAAATCGCTACTATGATCTCAGTTTCCAAATCGTCAAAGGAATGAAGAAACCCTTACTTGGCTTGGAAGTGTGCACAGCCCTAGGACTGATTCAACGTATCGACAGTGTGGAGTCATCGAAAACTCCAGAACTACAGGACAATAACAGTGATGTATTTAAAGGACTTGGTTGTTTGCCAGGTAAAGTGACACTCAAAGTAAAAGAAGGTAGTAGGCCAATAGTTCACCCGCCCTGTAAAGTTCCCATGGCATTGAGAGAAGATGTAAAGGAAGAGCTTAAAGATTGACGCCAGAAGAAGAATTCTTAGTGTTTCAGTACAGTACATCAGTATTTCTATTGTAACTTGTTTAAGTTTGCAGAAATTTCAAGTTGTAGCACAGGGTAGATTGGCCAGATAGGACTGTACATATATTGGATTGATTCTTTCATTTGAGTAAATAGTAATTGTTTGGTACTTAGTACTATAGGGGCAGTTTATCTTCACATTTTCGAAGCTGACTGACATGGAGGAACCAAATATAACCTTAGACATGTTGAATCAGTTCTTCAAAAGGGCGATGAGTTTCCAGGGTATTCCCCCGGGTAAGCTTAGTAAATTTAGTGGTGGTCCAAGGCTGAATGGGGATTTGTCACTTTCAGAGTGGTTGGATGAGTTTAGGGAGGTGGTATCCCCGTACAGTCTGAGTGAGAAGGAGAAGACTCGGATTATGGTAGAACATCTGACTGGTTCTGCAAAAAAAGAAGTACTGTGCATGCCCATGGAATCACAAGAGCAACTCAGTGAAGTGGAAAAGATACTAAAATTATGTTTCGGTAGATCTGAGACTGTGCAGTCGCTATTAGCAGCGCCTTCCACAGTAGAAAGCAAAACGAGGAGGAATCACTTTCTGATTTCAGTAGAGCACTGAAGTGACTCTACAGCAAACTGGAGGCTGCGGCACCCACAGAACAGGATGCAAGCGCGCTTAAAACGCTGCGTGACAGTGCTCTGCGAAATCAGTTTTGTCAGGGAGCTCGCGAGACCTGGGTTAGGAGAGAATTGCACAGAATACATCTGGCAACTCAAGACAAAGGATTTGAAGAGATGAGGAGGGAGGCTTTGTTGCTGTTCCAGGAGCCAGAGCAGCCTGAAAGAAGAACGAGAGTTAGGAAGGCTGTAGTTGAGGAAATAAGTGCCCCCGTGAGTACAACTGTCTCCAGACTGACTGAGGGTCAAGCCAAGTTGACAGCAGAGGTAGCCCTGATGCGTGAAGAACTTACTGCACTTAGGAGCGTGGCAGAAGAGGTGTCTGCGTTGAAGGCTGCTGTACTACAGCTTGCAGAGAACAACCCTCCCAGACCTAGAATACCTCTATCTGAAGTTGTTTGCTACCATTGCGATGAGTTGGGCCATTACAAATTCAACTGTCCAACACTAGCCAGACAGAACCAACAATGACAGAATCAACAACAGCACCAACGTCAGAACCAACAACGACAAACTCAACAACAGAACCAACGACAGAATCAGCATCAAAACCAGCAACAGAACCAGCATCAAAACCAAAGACAAAATCAACGACAGAACCAGGGAAACTTTTAGTCTCTGCTGCAGGCATGGCAGCGGGGTTAAGGTCCTTGCCTATGGATACCAGTGCATTGGAGATGAAGGCGAATGTTGAAGTAGTTGATGGATTACTTCAGAAGGCGAATGTTGACGTACTTGATGGATTACTTCAGAAGGCAAATGTTGAAGTATATGATGGGGTAGATGACGGAAAGGTGACATGAATTCATTACTCTCTCCGAGCCCTACAGTCATGGCAAAGGTGGCTGGGGTAGGATTGGGCTGTATCCTCGATACTGCGGCTGAAGCGTCCGTCATCCCATCAGAATTATCTCATCAACAGTTAGAGTCTGCGGTGGGCCCTCTAGGTGTATTGGAATCTTCCGTGAAGATATTTGTTGTTACTGGAATGGAAGTTCCAGTGAAAGGTTTTGTTTGAGGCGACATTAGAAATTGAAGGGCAGGAGTTTGCTGTTGGCTTTCTCATGGTTTCTGATGGTTATAGTTCAGGTAACAGAAGGAAGGACTATCCTGTGGTGTTAGGGTGCAATGCGTTGAGGTTGTTCGCCAGTTTAGATCATCATTTGGTGGATAGTGAAAATCTTCAATTTATCCAAAATTGCCTGAAGTTGCCTCCCCGAAAAGAAGAAGACTGTCATAAGACACCTGCTAGGAAGGAAGTTTGTACTGTAAATATGGTGGAAGTAGTCCCTTCCAGGACTGTGAAAAGACTAACTTGCCACCTAACCCCTGAACCCCCAGACAAAAAACCTGATACAAACTTCGATGGTACTTCGGGGTACCTGTGCTGACTTGCTGATGCTGGATAAGTTACTGACGAGTAATTTCTGGGCCGAGGCTGTTTACATGTAATAAAGATTGAGTACGGCAACACTTGAACTTCTGTCTGCTAGTTTCTGTTCGAGCTAGGATCCCCAAACTATCGCGATACATCTCGCCCCCCTTTTATATCATTGGTGTCAGAAGTGGGATATCGCTCGACGAAGGTCAACAACCAAGCGGGTGACGGGATTAACTGACAGAACAGCTCCAGTCCAGAGGGTGGTTCTCATTGCAAGGTGGTGTTCAGCTCACTGTGGTTCTCAGCTCACGGTATCTTTAGAAATTTCATATTTAATCTGAATGTTAATTACTGGATAGTCTGATTAGAATCTTTTCATTAAGCTTTTAATTAACATAAGCTTGCCAGTTCAGATTTTTAAAGGAATTTCAGGTATTGCTACAATATGACTGACGACGATCCGGGGATGGCTTCAGTGAATCTGGATATGATGAGTCAATTTTTTAAGCGCGCGATGAGCTTCCAGGGGATTCCACCAGGTAGGCTTAATAAATTTAGGGGTAGTCCTAAGGGTAGTGGGGACTTGTCACTTTCAGAATGGCTCGACGAGTTTAAGGTAGTTGTTTCGCCGTATAATTTACCAGAGAAATGTAGAGCCATGCCCTTTTGGCATAGCTGGCCTGCCTTAGAACAAAGACGAGGAAAGACGCCTATCCTCTCCCTAGGATAGATGAATCCTTAGATGCCTTGAATAATGTGCAATGGTTCTCCACAATAGATCTGTTGTCCGGATATCATCAGGTGGCTATGGCTGAGGAAGACGCCCACAAAACAGCTTTCATAACCCCATTTGGTCTTTATGAGTACGTCAGAATGCCATTCGGACTATGTAATGCTCCAGGCACATTTCAACGACTAATGCAGGCCTGCCTTGGAAGTGAGTTTTTCCACTCATTGCTTGTTCACCTGGATGACATTCTGGTGTTTTCCAGTACTTTTGAAGAACACTTGGAACGTTTAAACCTTGTCTTTGACAAACTGAGGCAACATGGGCTGAAGATCAAACCTGGCAACCTAGGTCACAGATAGGGAGGTATATATACTACCGGGCACTGGACAGAACTCCAACACCTGAGGAGAGAATTAAGGAGATAAGAGAGGTTATTCTCTTGCTTCGGCAACACACCAAGATTGTTGAGAAAGACAGGGTACTATATCGTACTTGCGAAGATGGAGAACGACACCAATTACTTCTCCCCACTGTCCTGCGTAAGGATGTACTCAGGGCATGCCATGATTTAACTGGACACCAAGGTGTCAAGAAAACACTCCAGTTGTTGCGTGACAGATGTTACTGGCCAGGTATGTCAACTGACACAGCTCATTGGTGTGAGAACTGTGATAGGTGTACGAAAGCAAAGATGCCACCAAAGATAAGGGAACCACTCAAACCGATGCTTGCAACCAGACCAAATGAGATACTTGCAGTCGATTTCACTGTACTGGACCCTGATGTACACCGCAGAGAGAATGTCTTAGTCATGACAGATGTCTTTTCAAAATATACCATTGCTGCAGCTACCAAAGACCAAACAGCAGAGACGACCGCAAAAACCCTAATGCGAGAATGGTTCTCCCGTTTTGGTATCCCCCAGCAGCTACATTCTGACCAGGGGCGGAACTTTGAGTCCAACCTTATCCACTCCATTTGTGACCTTTACGGTATAGTTAAATTGAAGACAACCCCCTATCATCCTGAAGGTAACGGTCAGGCTGAGCGATTTAATAGAACACTTCATAACTTGTTGAAAACCTTGCCTCGCCGACAAAAACGAAGATGGTCAGAACACCTTCCTGAACTATTGTATGCATATAATGCAACCCAACATGCATCAACTGGAATTTCGCCATTTTATATTATGTTTGGTCGTGAGCCAATATTACCTATAGACTTCCTGCTCGGTGCTCAAGATGAAAATAATTACCAAGAGGCAGATGTTGGTGCTTGGCTGGCCTCCCATACTGAAGCTCTAAATGTAGCTTTTAAGAAAGCAGGGGAGACACTGCATCGAAGAGCCGAAGTAAGAAAAACACACTTTGACAGAAAAACGAAGGAAATGCCGCCAGGACGACACAAGATTGTTGATGAATGGGGTGACAAGATATACAAAGTCTTAGCTCGCCCTGCAGATGAAACCGTATACGTTATCCAAGCAGCTGATGGCTCTGGACCAAAGAAATCTGTTCACAGACGTGAAATTCGACCTTGTCCTGTACCAGTTTGGCCTGAACCTCATAGACCAAGGCGCCAAAAATCACCTACTCCAGTGAGACGTTCACAACGAGGTTGGAGTTCCAATTATGATTCTTCGAGTTCCAGTGATGACGACCGACCTATTTTTCTTCCGGGTGCAGACGTCCAGGATATTTTAGAAACAGACAGTGATTCGTCTGCTGAGTCACAATCAGAGATTAGATCAGGCTTCCTCAAATGGCGGCGCGCGCGCCATTTGTGGCGCGCGACGTGGGTTGGAGTGGCGCGCCAGAAAGTACTGGGAGAATATGAAAATATATCACACTCACGCCGACAAAAATTGTTCTCAAAATGAGCTAACTTGAATAAATCTGTTATCTCCCAAAACTCTCAACCACAGCAAATAAGTTTACATTCCGTTATAAGCAGTCAGAGCACATACCGCGTATTCAGTGCCTTGTCAACTCAGCGTTGCCGTGAGACGCCA
>JAIPMN010015766.1:2524-21934 GCA_020650975.1 Apostichopus californicus
TATTGGTCTATGTGACAGAGATAACTGTATGGACAACTCCTCCCCCCCCCCTCACCCCCCTACATCTCACCACAGTCAGGAGACACAAACCCAACCATTATTATTGGTCTATGTGATAGAGATAACTGTAAACACCTAAGAAACTTTTAATCTTCCATTTGGGAGATATTAGAATTTAATGATTCTTTAAACACAAGGATTATACGACTTGATCAAGTCTATCAATATGACGTCATCGAGCCACATGTGCTTCAGTCTTTTACATTATTAACCTAGGACTATTCATTACAATTTTTACATACTGTAAATGCAGATAGGGTTTTGCAAGTTCTGAATCATATTGAAGCTCTAAACATAATAGCCTAACCATGACAATGGTTTCAGTGCAACTCTATTAACATTCTAGCTTGCAAAATAGAAGATAAAACGAAAGAAAGAGTAAAACGGTTTTAGATCTCAGTGGCTCTCTGACATCACAGATTGACAAAAAATAATTGTGGTAATCACGACTTTTACGCTAGAATATCTCCCAAGAGGAGAAAGTGGTTTCATACCTGTTTATATAGGGTGGGTGGGGGTGGGGGGGTGAGTTGTTCACCGTCATTAAGATGTTGTCCTCTATAAGCAAAAGCATGATGGTTAAAACGTGCTGATCTACTGGCATGGTTACGTCATACAAGTATAGACACTGTGATAATGGCATATATATGAGGGAGAACGTATTTTGCATACTAATGACTTTATAGTGTTCCCATGATTCTCCAACATGGTATTACGCAAGAAAGGCATGCTGTTACGACATACAGAATAAGAAGGGGGCAGAAACACTGGAAACGCGAATTGTAAATTAAAACGTGAGTCACAAAAATGCCAAAATGATTGATAATTAATGTAAACAGGACCAATATTTACCTTCATACATATCAGTCCCGTCGTTCTTCATTGTCTTAATTCAAAGCCATCCGGAAATTCTCCACGAAAAAAACACTCCTTTGGAAACGCGCTCTTTCAAAAACAATCTCTACGTAGCTTCTTGACTCGTATGTATCACGCACAGTAGATAATGTACTGCAATGGTGCATGCATGTTCTCAATTAACAGTGTGACTTAAAGTAGGTCAGTATAACAATTAAAATCCAGCTTTATTTATTCTGTAGTCCGATGCGTATTAGTAGTATTGCACATTTATGTTTACATCGCTACGAAGATAACTTTGATAAGCTGATATAGCTTCCGAACAGTTCAGCGATTAGTCAACACCTCACTTAGATCTGCAGAGAGTTTTCTAATTGATAAGTGACAAAATAAGAAGATATCTTGTAGAGAGCCGGCGGTTTTGTAACATTAACAATAATTCTCATCAGTCAAACAAAAGTCTCTTGTATGTTATTGTATATAGAGCTAACACTGATCATATACCACGTAGCACTCGAAAAAGATTTGAAGCACTTTTGAATACAGTAGCGTGTACTTTAGACTTTGCTCATTGCTACATTCAACAAACCTTTGTATAGGCCTTACATCTGTATTCTTTCTGGAAAGACACTCGAAGGTGAGAACGAACCGCAAAAAGAGATAAACAGCTAGCCGATTGATGTACCCCTGAAGTCAGTATAGCTATTGTTCTGCAGTACCCCTGTTTTATCACATGATGAAAGGCAGGTCGAGGTAGAGGGCAAACATTGTCATGCAGACGGTAGCCCGCAACGACCTCAACTGAACCTTTAGTGTAGTTTACACCCGTTGAAACAACTATATATCGATGAATGGTAACAAAACCAATCAGGTTGTGAGGTACCTGGAAGCTCGGCGCGTTTATGTGTACACGGTTAACAACAATGTGTTATTATTTATAGTGTGGAGAACGGAAGTATGGCTGTTCTTAAACATTAGTACATAATGAATTCAAAAGATTACTTTCGGAAGTAGTTCAGTATACATTATATGTCAAAGTTTAAGATATAAAGAGAGAGAAAGTGTTAGCAATGCTTCTATTCAGCTTTTCCGGTTTTCAATATATATACGTTTAAAACAGTGGCGGAGCTAGGGGTATTGGTCAGGGGGCGAGAATGGTCTGTATGGGCGCTTTCGACACTCTCTAAGCGGGGCGCCACCACGGGTTGGCGCGGAGCGTACAGAAATGGTTTGAGTAAAGATACTCCCTAGATCGCCGGAAATGACCCTTTCCGGGCCTTGCTAATTTGCAGATAAACGAAGAATAAATAGCTGTTAGAGCATTTTGTCAGAAAATTACACCAACAAAATGTGACAAATGTCAATAGGTAGATGAGAGCGCAATAAAAAAGTCATTAATCGCGAATAAGTAAAAAGTGGTAAAAAGCTGAAAAGGGCGCCAGCAGTCCATTTGAGCCCGTCAGGGGGGGGGGGGCATCCGCCCCCCTGACTGTATGGACGCTCCGCCACTGGTTTAAAATGTCTGGAATGCTCTTTAAAAGCTAACCTGACGAACACTGTCGGTTCCTGCATTGCGCTGCCTATACATGTTGATCAAGTTAATCCATCATTTTATATATTCTGATACATCAAATATAACAATAATCATAATCATAATCATAATAATCATAATCAATCATAATCATAATAATCATAATCGATCATAATCAATCATAATCATAATAATCATAATAATCATAATAATAATCATAATCATCATAATAATAATAATAATAATAGTTATTATAATAATAATAGTTATTATAATAATAATAATAGTTATTATAATAATAATAAACATTTATATATCTCAAAGCTCTTTACAAAGAATGCAGAGAAAAACCACTACTTAGCAAAGAAGAAGGTTTTGAGATGAGACTTCAAAGTTTGAAAGTGATCAAGTGCACGAAGAGACTGTGGTAAGGTATTCCACAAACGTGGCGCGCAAACATGGAACGCCCTTTTGCCGTAGAACTTGGTATTTCCGATAGGTTGGTGGAGAATAATCTGAGCGTAGGATGCGCCCACTACTGCGTATGGTCAGTGATTCTGTCATATATATAAGCCGGTGTCATGTCATGTATTAATGTTATATTCAATCTGCTGCTGAATTGGAAGCCAGACTTAAGAAGACATGAGTAATGTGATCCCTTTGGGGGGGGGGGGGTTAGTTACAAAGCGAGCAGCGGAGTTTGAAGAAGTTAAAGTTTTTGAATTTGATGCAAAGAAAGGCAAACTGTTGCAGTAATCCAATCGAGAGGTGACGAAGGCATGAATTTATTTAATGGTAGAATTTTGATCGAGGCTATTTCGAATGTTGGCAACTTTCCAAATAGCACATGAGGCAGACCTACATATATTTGCCACAAGAGTCGCCATTGGTTCCCTACAACAGAGCACCGTTGTATGATATTCAACCATTCTGTGCTTCACAAATTTGTAGTACATTTAAAACATGTTATTTGAAGTCCTAAAAGTATGTTGTTGTCGTATTGCGTTTCGTGTTGCACCTGAGGAAATTACATCAAGTGGTCTGTGTATTATAGGCTAAGTAGTTCGGCCATTTTAAATGATGAGCCTCAGATGTGTAAAGTTATATGGTTCATTTCTCAAAATAATATAGAAAGGGAACTTTGGCTGGTATCAGTGTTTCAAAAATAAATGACAGTTTACAATATATCAAATTAATTGTGTGCATATATGCATTCATTAAATTTCCAATGTTCGAAGTCTCTAGAGGAGTTGACATTAACCTGGACCGACTATGTCAATACAGGAGGCGCGCCAAAACACGTACCAACCATGGAGGGTCACGTGACATTCTTCGTTGTAGCACTCAACATTTATAGTACTCCTTGAATGTATATTCTACAACAATCTAGGTTAGGATCTCATGGCTACCACATTCGCTGTGATGCTACGCGAATAGGGTAATCTATTTTAGTGATGTATTTTTCCTATTTTTTTCCAAATTGACAGTATGAGTATTTTCATTCAAATAATTGAATAAGGGGTTAATCAACGGTCTAGCGTGCGTTACTCACAGGATTAATGCACGATCGGGGGATAATGCAAGCGATGCACGAGGGCGGAGCCCGAGTGCATCCAGCGATATCATTAACACCCGGAGTGCATTAATCATGTGAGTAACGTACGCTAGACCGTTGATTAACCCCGTTCATTCATACACTATCATTTGTGTGGGGGGAAAATCATAAAACAAAACATTTTTGGTTACATATAACCAAAGATTTATTTAAGTGATGCCCCGTAATTTTACCGTGCGTTACTCACAGGATTAACCACGGTCAGCTGACCTGAATGGACCAATAGGATTTAGGAATCTTTACTAAGTATGAATGAACTGCAGCTAAACGCAGCTTATCAGGATTATACACAAATGTACATAGACACGAGAAGCAGACGACATGATCCGTTTGTCTCTAAGCAACACAAGTCCTCCTTGCCGATTTTGCACGTAAGATGATAGGAGTCCCCACCGTATGAAATTTCTGCCAGTAAATGTTCGCATAGTAGCCCGGCGGGGTCCATGCAAATCAATGTTTTTTTTTATGAGACGAACTTGGTAAAAACGTTATCATCCAAACTTAAGAAATGTCTCCAAATTTACCGTAAATGCCCGTTATAGTAGCGTTCTGTTGTCTACGTAAAGTTTATCTCTTCGAACTGACAAAGGGTCAAATAATGTGTTAGTAACACCTGGGAGCACGTCACATGACCCTGCATTGCTGGAACGTTTTCGTATTGTGGAGTGCTCCTTCCAAGACATATTAAATTCGATGCCTGTAAAGAAGACACAAACTCACCACCATCTTCGTCAAATATAACTGCCCGATGCAGCTAAGGAAAGCATTGCTTCGTTTGGGAGATATCCTAGTTAATAGTGAAATGGCTGGTCATAGCAGGGAGTTGTTAATAACAACTCCCTGGACATAGGTAGCGGGCTCCCTGTGTGGTTGTATGCGTTCAATATTTTTCGCGTTCCATACTTGCCTCACTAACTCTGGATATTTCATGATACTTCTTAGCCTTATTAATAGTACGTAAACTGGTAACATGACTTAGCAGGGTTTTCTTTTCTCGCAAAAAGAAAACACTTCCGACATCCTAAAACATTTCTTAATTCTCTTTCTGACATTAGGATCGTTCGTGAAAAGCGGCAAGATGGATGCTGCTGCCTTTGGAACTGCAGAAATCGAAGCCATTGAAAATGCTTCTAAAAGAGTTGAAAATATGTTGAAGGTAAATTATTGTTTACTTCCTGTCATAAGGAGGATTAATGCCAAACGTTCGCCCTAAGCTATAAAGCTAAACAAAGTTTAGGCCAGGCTAGTTTACAGCACTACTACTAGTAGTAATACTGCCTAGCCTAAGTCACAGTGTTTAATACTGTTATTAAGTCACTGAAAAATCACACGATCACCCTAGCGAAAACAACTTGATCCACTCTCAACCCCAGTCCCCTTACATGGAGAGTGGAACCACCTTGTGATGATGACAGTGTTACTGGCGCGTTATGTTAGATAGGCATACGCCTAGCACAGTTTATCAGTATTTAAAGTTCACAAGAATCACAGTATATATGAATGAGTCCTTTTTCGAAAGGGAATCTTGCCTAGTGTAACATTTGCCTAGCTTCAATAGGCCTAGACTAGATATTAATACTATCACAAGATCACAGTGATACTGATAGGAGGGTGAGTGACCTACTGTGTATATGAGATTATTACCCCTCTATTTATCTTGTAGCCAATTTCCAGTTACTTTTATTGAGAATGCAGAGTACACAAATCTTTTGTTTTAACTCTTTGAGGATGAAGTGCAATCAACACATTCAGTTTTCACAATGCTATTGGGCAGAATTCAAGCTTTAGTGTAAAGTTATTATAATCATAATTTTAATATCTCTCACCAACTTATGGATGGTCCTTGTGAGAGGTGAAGTGTTGGTATTCAGATAGTTATTATTATAAACTAATTTTGTTTTTGAGTTATAATTCCATTACTTCTCAAGAGTATCCATCAGTCAGCACACGCATTTAACACAGTTTCTTTTGATGAAACACCTTGAGTTTTAGGCCTAGGCTAGAATGGGACGGAAATCATTAGTTTCATTCATGAAGTAATGAGGCTAGCTACCACTGAGTGCAACTGTTTGGAATAAATGAAAATGGTCTGCAGATATTGTACAGGAAAGAGATAACTGTACTAGAGACAAGTGAAATGTAGAACAAGGCTAGTTATAAAAGGCATTTAAATTTGTTGTGCCATAGAAAACTCCCTGTTGCATTTAGACATTTTGGGTTTATTTTCTTAGTTAGAATATAGACAGTAAACAAACTGATAAACTAGTGAATGCTGAAAGCAATAGGCTTTAAGAAAAATCAGAAAAGAAAGAAGGTCACAGCTATTCAAATTTAACAAGAAACAAACCTCAAAAAAGCAAAGAATGTGTGCGGAAAGTTAATAACATAGACCTACTATATTGTGTAAACTATTTTGAGGGAGATTTTGTTAACTATTTTTTTGTCTCTCAACAGAGACCAGACCAACTGGAAAGAGTGGAACAGTTACGAAGAAAAGAAGCCCGGAAGAAGGTCTGGATATAGTTATTACATTACAAAGTGTGTCTCGTTAATGAAGGGGATTAACAGGGGGCCTTTTTACACCTCTTAGCAAATCTATATGCTCTGTGTTTATATTTCGCTCAAAATAAAGTTGAGTTTTTGAGTTAACCTGATGAATCAAATTACGCAAGTTATATTTGTTTATCTCAAATACTGTCCTTCACTATAATTTAATGTGTACATTACATGGTTGATAATTGGTAAATATTTCATGATTATGCTTGTGGCACTATTAGTTTGATGACATTGAAGGAACCCTCGTTCAATTGGTTTGTTACCCTCGAATAGATGATATTCCAAGACAATAAGTGTTTACAACAAGTATGGTGCTTCATAGAATGTTTTAGATCATCCTTATCTTTTCAATCTAATAGTCTCAAAATAAAAATTAAGGACAATTTTTAACTTGCAACAACTTGACTACTTTTCATAAAAGTCATAAAAGATTTGTTTTTTCTTATATATCATGAAAACTTGTGGCAATTGATTTTCTCTCTCCCTTTCCTTTTAGGCTTCTGTGGAAGCTCGTCTGAAGACTGCCATGCAGTCTCAACTGGATGGTGTGAAAACAGGACTCATTCAACTGAATGGCGCCCTCAATGGGATCAAAGAAATACGCAAATGGTACAAATGATGGAAATCTACTTAAAACAAATGTTGAAGTCTCAACACACTACATTGCGTAATCAGTTTAACTTTGCCTGATGATGGTTTTAATATTTGTAGCCTTATAGGAACATGGTAATGTAAGAATTAGTATTCTGCTGGGTAACTATGGTCGTATAACCTTATCATATAGATGTATGTCTCTACACTTAGATCAGATCTGCAATGTCACTATGTAGCTTACAACCGACCTATTCCTAGATTAGTAAGGAAATGCGTCCCAAGACAAAAGGCATCTTGGTCTTGGAATTTTAATTTAGTTAGCTATTTACCCACTGGCTGCTGTTTACATTAGAGAAGAAATGCTAAAAATTGTTTTTACAGAATAAAATGTATAAATTTTCAAAGATATCAAAGTCAAGTAAATGGATGTCCAACAGCATCTGATCATATTTCCTTTTTTTCAGTTTTTCATTTCTTCATTTTTCTCTTCTCCATTTATTGTTGTTGACATATTTAGGATCGTTGAGGTCGATGACATGTATGAAGAATGCTCGGAGCTGACGTCCAAGTTAGGAGACGTGAAAGACGTCGCTAACGAACACAGCCAGGTCAGTGATCGTGTGTACTTGTCATGAATACATATCGCAGGTTATAGTTGAACTCTTTGACAATTAACTCTAATACCAAATGTGAAGCAGGATTCACTATCCACAAACATCTTTCAATGAGTTTGACTTTTTTTTTTTTTTTACGTGATACCTCAGAAGTTGTGTTTATATATACAAGATCCTCAAGCTAAACTTATTCCTAGATATTTAAATTAATTAAAACAATATTGTAATTTTGTTTTAATGTTTTGCAAACAAGAATATGGATTTGTAATGCTCATAAGCAGCCACCATACACTTAAATATCACCATGTGCGATATGCACATTATGTGTAAGGAGCAAACCGAGTCAAAAATTAAATTTCTCATGAAGGAAGGTTAAGTGGCAGAAAAATTTTTAAATCACCAATTCCAAATTTTACTCATTACAAGGCCTGTTTGTCCATGATTTAGGTCACCGGTTGGTTAATTTTGGTATATTTTGTATTGATGTGGAATGAAGCTTCTGTATTGGGTTGGGTTTGGGAGGAGCATGTACTCTCTGGAGATTGCAAAGAAGAAACAAATGCCAACTATAACATTGGTCAGTGTGATACAAATACTAGGGATGAGCAACATTCCCAAACAATTTTATTCTGTTCAGAAGATATCAGAGTCATAATTGTCCATCATGTATCAGACTGAACAGTTCTAAATAGACTTGAGTAGACTTGAACAAGTCCAAACAGACTAAATATGACTTGAACAAGTCTAAATAAGATTTGGACAAGTCGAAATAAGACTTGGACAAGTCGAAATAAGGCTTGGACAAGTCGAAATAAGGCTTGGACAAGTCGAAATAAGGCTTGGACAAGTCGAAATAAGACTTGGACAAGTCGACATAAGACTTGGACAAGTCTGAATAAGACTATTTAAATTTATTATACTATTGTTCTTTCTGGTTGAAGTTGATCATATTATCCTTTGTTCTCCATTATTAGACTATTGTTCTTTCTGCTTGATAATATTATCCTTTGTTCTCCATCATAGTTAGCAGCTGCTGTAGACAATCTCAAGCACATCTTCACGGTTCCTGAAAATATCCGACTGACCGAACAAAACATCGAAGACGAAAAATACCTTTTGGCTCACAAAGGGTAAGTTTTTCATGATGACACGGCAGGGGGGTTGGGGTGGGGGGAAACTAAAACATAATTATCATTCCCATAATATGGTGAAATACCTTATAACTAAATGGAAGCAAAAAATAAATTGCCAACTCTTCCCCCCCCCCCCCCTTAAATTTGGTGTTCATATTAGTTGGTTCATTGGTTCGTAAACTCTCTTCTAAGCTCAAACATTTCTCTTGATGTTTGGATGAAATGGGCAGAGGAGAGGGGCATTGATACCACTCATACCATAACATCTTATAATATAATTTCAAGGAAGGTTCTTTAAATTGTTTTTTTTTTTTAATTGGTTTTCTTCTCAGATTAATGGAATTGGAAAGTTCCAGAGACGACCTATTTTATGAGCTTCACAAAAATCCATCTAATGATGTCTCGGACGACCTGGTAAGCAAGTCATTTCATTTTTCCTTTCAGCCTCTATGTTTCAGAGAATTTAACGATTGCGAGCTAGTTAGTGGTGTGCCTCTCACACCAAGGATGCCTGATGGTTTCATAATCTGCGATAATTTCTTTCTTGTTTTCCGAAATTATTAAAGATTGAGAAGTTAGCATTGCATATAGAACAAGCATGCCTCATAACAAACCTTATCAAAAATATGAGAGTTCCAATGTTTTGTCCTGTTTTTTAAAAAAAATTTTTATATTTTTTACTTAAAGACTACCTTAACATGGAAGGCCTAAGCAAAACATTTCTCAATTTTTCAATCCATTCAGTAGTAACCAAATGTCCAATAAACAGAGATAAATACATTTTTAACGTCATATTAGTAAAGCCCCTGAGTCTATGTAATTATTTTGAAAGAAGATGTAAGCAGTTGAGATGTGGATATACATTGTTGTTGCAAACTGTGTGATTTCTTAGATTCACTTTCCAGTCCACTCTGCCACTGTGAAGTACAACAGCAGTTTTCGTCACCGTCTTGATACATTACAAGAACTTGTGAGGTACAAGATACCCCTGGGGTACCAGATATCCCATGTTATGGTGCAGTGAGAAGCCTATCCATGTTACCAAAGGGGTGGGGGAGTGGCAGTGGGAGTGGGTGTTTGAAATAAAAAAATTTCATCAACTAATGTCATCTAATAGTTCAACTGCATCAATCAGACTAAATGTGATCATTTTTTGCTACAAAATAATATTTTTACTAACTGACATTTCACTTTTCAGCTTCTGAAGAAATATTTCGAGAAAGTTGAGACCCTATCAGTAAGTTAGCCATATTTGCCGTACTTATTTTCATACAGATACACAAAAACCATCCCACAATGCATCAGTACCTACGTGTAGAATTGAATCAATATTAAATCAAGCTTGATTATACATATGGTAAAGTAGGATGTTCAAAGACTCTGCAAGTAAAAAAGAAGTGATAAATCCAAATTTGGACAAGTTGTTATTTAACCGATATGAAATATCTAGATATCAGTCAATTTATTGCACAAAAAATGCTGACAAGTATCACAGAATAAAGTTCAGTATATCCATGGTTTTATCTCTAGAATAATACTTTACTGTGCCGGTTTGTTAACAAAATAACCTAGCCTAGGTTAGGTTAGAAAAAGACAGCAATTAAAAATTGAAAATTTTTCTTTCCACAGAATAACTTATTTTTAAAGATAAAAAGTTTGCTGCAACAGTTGCTGAATGCTGTCCAGACACGGCCCGCTCTGATTGTTACCTGCCTCCGGATAATTGAAAGAGAAGAAAGGTTGGTGTTATTATTGCTTCTTTTAACCCCATTCATCCTCTCCCTCCCTACCTATCTCTTGCCCCCTCCCTACTCTTCCTCATCTTAAAGTTATCAAAGTGATATTTGTAATACTTTTTGTTACGTTTTTTTTGTAAGGACACAGAAGTTTCCCATTCATAACTATGACAGTTGTTGTTACTGTGACTTTGTTGCTGTGTTATCAAAGCAAAGATTCTCTGCCATAAATGGAAAATTACTAACTTAAATATGGAAGTAGTGAAGTAACCATTTTTCAGTCCTGAATACTGCTAGCACAATCTTACATGACATACAAATAGCTAATCTAAACTGCCATATGAAGATTCACTCACTGCCTAAAATGGAACCTAAAACATGTTCACACCCTTTTTGTCAAACTGCAGTTGCCTATATCCTACACCAGACAGAGTTTGTGAGTCGGCATGCATCTTTAAGCAGTGTGTGGTGGAATTTTACAGTAGACTTGTTTTATGGGGCGGAAAGATTTTGAACGTCTAGTGCCAACAGCTCTATGTGTTTCTGGATGGGACTAGATCATTGATATCCCTCTGTGTTATGTCCAAACTGATTTGACCGTATATACGACAGTGACAGGTCGGTGGTGGTCTCTCTTTCTTAGAGAATTGGGACTAAAAAGGACATTGAAACCTATTTATTTACTTTTTCCTAATAATGTGTCCTCTTTTTTTTTATCATCCATTTTGCATTCTGTTCTGCTAAGATTGGACAGGAAATTCTCGGAACGGAAGAAAATGAGCGATTTTGATGCTCCCGGGAGACCAAAGCAATGGAAGCGCAAAGTTTTTGAAATATTGGAGAAGAGTGCAAATTCAAGGTAGACAATATTATCATAATAACATTCACCAATACTATTAATATAAGCTATGAAACTCATTGCATAGCCTTAGGTCTTCTAGATGCCGTATAGCTTTTATTTTGATGGCATAATGGCCAGCTGATTGAATTCACATCAGAGTTAGAGTATTGTGGTCAAATGGCTAAAGCAATGGACCTGCAATCAGATGATTATTGGCCCCCCCCCCCTCCCCTCGCCAAAGTCCTGGCCAGATCATTACCTTGTGTCCTTTGGCAAGGCGCTTAACCTCCATTGCCTCTCTGCACCCAGGTGTATAAATGAGGGCGCCGTGTAACAATAGTTGCGTGACAGTTTGTGGCTCCATCATGATAGCAGCATGAAACAAACAGACGATACAGACATGTGCGTCTATATACTTATCCCTGTTCTTTGTTTTAAAGTGTTACTTTATGAAGAAGAATAACTGACAATTTATGTTTCACATTTTTTTAATTAATTCAAGGATAGAGGGCAGTCAAATAGAAGATCGCAGAGAGGAGAGGATGTGGTTGGTTCGTCATCTTGAGCTGATTAGGCAAAATGTCTTCAATGATTTGAAGATTGTCAAGGTGAGTGGCAAAGCCTCCGGTCACCTTTATGTCCTTTATCTGGAAGGGTGCCCTGTCAGATTACGTAACCCGAAAACGATTTTGCAAAAGAGCTGAGAAATTTGAGGTGAACAGCGAGATTTGAACCATTCAAAAGGTCAGACCCCCTAAATTACAAATTTAAGCAGTTTTGTTAGCATTTCATCTCTCTATTATTAAAACTACATAGAAATCTGTATCTCATCCTATTAGTCTGTAACTATATCCTCTTCCATCACAGACAATACTGATTTCTGAAAGCTGATGTAAAATCTTTGTATTTTTGTCTCATCTCTCCCGATTCCAGTTTCTCTGCACACCCTGCTTCCCTCCGGACTACAAAATATTTAGCACCTACGTCGGAATCTATCACACGGCTCTCCAGGGACATGTGAGTAAAAACCAATTTGAAGATACTTAAAGGCATTGAAGACTCGCCCCAAACCGTGTGCGGCCAACTGAAAAAGTTAACTTTCTGTTGCTTGCAAGTGACGTTTTGTTCGTGTCGCTACAAAATGCAGACAGTAATGAAACGTGATACCTTAATTGTTATCTTTAGCTGGACCTGAGATTTCCATCGCTGTATACTTTGTACACTGTGCTGTGGGTATTGACCGCAGCTGTATGTACTGACTGTACACTAGTGTCTAATTACCTACGGTAGCAAGCTGTGTGTGTATTTTCTGGGATCGATGGTGGTGTTTAACACTTCTGTTACACCTCATTCGAAACTAGGTCAAACTACCGGCATTAGACGTTTCTTTTTGCGCGAGTCTTCACACCCTTTATTACCATATCTGTATCATAATGTCTTAAAACTTTTTGTGTTTGGCATAAAAAAGATCTGATAAATAACTTTCATAACCTCTGCCCCATAATTCATCCTAGTGATATAAAATCCGGTGTAATAGAAATAAACAGTCATGATACTTTTTGGGGTCGCCCTTAAAAAATATTTAGAGGGGTTGCCCAAAAATTCGGAAGAAAAGAGAAGTCGCCGATAACTGAGAATGAGTGGAAAAATCTTGAACATAAATTCAACTTCAATAGTTGCAAAATATCACCATTTTTTGCAACTGGAGCAAAGTTGATAATCATTTTAAAAATTATCAAAGTAGAGGGGGGGGGATACCCCACCATGGGAGGGTCAAAGGTGGAAATTGGGGTTCACAGAGTAAAAAAAAAATTGAATCCAGGGATACATATTAATTACAGAGGCATGATAAAGTCTACAATTGAAGACACGTATAACAATAGACCTTGTGAAACAAAAGTGCATTTTTATCCAATTTCCTGTTTCATTGTTGAGTTATAACATGGTACAGATTAATTTCACCTCTTATTTAATAATGCATAAATCTGCGATGTCATACACCATTGTTCCACCACCCCGATTAAACGTAATATTCGGAACGGATCTTTCCACGATAGGTCCGACTCCCAAAAATGAGGGTAAAAAATTTCAATAATATACTACAATGTCTTCAAGGTGTTAAGTACTGTAAGGTTGTACTGTGTCGCAATATAATGTGCTCCATCTCAACACTATTCGATAGTGTTGAAATGAGTGAGTATTATGTTATACATTGGTATGTACATTACATACATGAAACACTTACAACATTGTATTACAGTGTTTAAGCTGTTACTGTATGAGGTTGCACTGTGTATCAACATAACACACTCCGTCTCAACTTAGGGGGAAGAAGGAGCATTTATATTCAAAATGAATACATAAATTTAAATTTCTTTCTAAAACAGCTTGAAGAAATGGTTGAATCTGAACTGGAACAGAATGAAATTATTAACCTGCTCACCTGGCTATCTGAGTATACGTGAGTAGAAGCCATTGGAAACCATCATTGTGTGTCTTCATTGTTTCAATTCATTCATTTTGGTTTCCTACAAAGACTCGACACTTAATAATTATGCAAACATCGTCCAATCTATCGGAAGACGTTTGCGCAAGTAGCACATATTGCACTCTCCTACTATCTGCCTGTTCCAACGCAGTGGATGATTGCAGACAGTCGATAGTATACAAATAATGAATGGTTTCCATTCGTGTAATAGTGCAAATATTTCATGAGTTGAAAGATGGAATGTTCCATTCAACAAGGCGCAGCCGAGTTGAATGGAACAAATTACATCTTTCAACGAATGAAATATTTGCACTATTGCACGAATGGAAACCATTCATTATTAGTTTTATACAACACCTTCAAATTTGGATATAATTGGATGTAAAATGCACTCATGCAACAGATTGTTTGAACAGACAGGTTTCTCTGCTCTCTTACCATTGAAAAAAGTGCTATCAAAAAAGTATAACCCATGGTTCTATTTCATAGAGTGCAATAGAGCGGAGTTTGCATGCAATCGACGAGCAATTGACCAATCAAATGGCCGGAATATAATTAGGTGTTGTATAAATACAAATGAAACATGTTTTCTCGCTTCCAGACAACATGACAATGTTTCCACATGTTGCCAGGAAATGTCACGGTTTTCGTCTGTTTTTATAAAATTCATTGAATATTTTTCTGGGATATGCCTTGTTGTGTCCGGTTCATGTGATGTTAGAGTTTTGAGAGGCCCCATCAGTGAAGCAATTGAAAGGAAGAAATGCAATGTCGGAAATGTGAAAAGATACTCATCGGTCAAATCCCCATCTTACTGAAATATTAAGTCGGTGAGATGTAAGATGATGCCAAGATGTATTCGTTTAAATGCTGAATGTTAGAATGATATAAAAAAATTGATGACTGCATTTCATCGACTGTTTTGTTGGTAACATTTTAAGATGAACGTTCCTTACTTTCAACCCCCTGATCCCACCTCCTCCCAAGTACATTTCCTGCTTTCAAAATAACTCCTTTTCTTATATTTTGTTTTCTCCCCCTCACCAGAGGACCGTTGTGTTTGGGTAATCCAGAACTTGGCATCAACCTAAAACTTGTAAAATCTCTACTTTCTGATCAAACGATCGATAAACTGCAACAAGAGTGAGTTTACCATTAATAAGGATGATTCGTAAAGCAGAATTGTAGCCTTGAATTGTTTTGTAGAGTGTTTTTGTGTTGGATCTAAGTAACTGATCCTCATGGGGGTAGGGAGGGAGGGGGAGGGGGGTTAGACTCAATAGTCCAGCCACTTTTATTGGGGGTCCTATGTGTTTAAGCAGTCATTTCTCAAAAAAATGTAAAAGTGGCATAGAAATGCAAATCTGGACTGATAGCAGTGCTTTTTACTTTTTTTTTAATTGGTTTACAAAATATCAAAATTAATGAATTAATTAAAAATAATTAAAGTCACCTTATAATGGAACCAGATGACTCAAAGAAGAAGAACCAGTTGTGTGAATCACTTTAAATCTCATGTGACGACAAAATTTTAGACATATTTGGAAATAAAGAAGTATTCAATATTTTTGTTAATGTGGAAAAATATGGGGAAAAGAGTCAATTAGAATAGGGCAACTATATATGTATTAATAAATTTTTCTCTTTTCTCTCATTGTCTTTCATATAATATTTTTTTTTTTTTGCATTCTCATCATTTTATTCATGTCCTTGATCTAATATTTTTTTTTTTATTATTTTTTTTCTTAATTTTTTTCCTGACAGTTTTATGCAAACTTTGCACAAAAACATTCAGACTTGGATGAAGAATGCTCTCGATTCTGACTTTAAGGTATGTACCCGATGCATATTCATTTTTTCTCCAGAAATCATGAATATTTATATTGTTTTCTCTTTCACCTTTTTCCTTATTATCACATGTCCGAAAGAAAATGCATTTCCATCAAGAAAAGAATGCATTTCTTTTCGATGCAGCCTTTAGAATATTTCCCATGGATATTTTCTAGGGTGGGTGTGGATAACTGGGTGGTTACTTTTCTTTCTTCGCCTCATTATAAGCGTGAATGGTTATGGTACATCGGAAAGAAAGCACATGTATTCCTATGCATAGGGGGCTGGGGGGGCTGCAGCCCCAACCAAGAATTTTTGTGAAAATTTGGGCAATATGCTCAGAATTTTTCGAGCACCTACTGAAAGAAAAATAATTTGCTATGTGTGTTTCAATGGTTAAACTGATATTATTATGATCATTTTTATTGTCACGACTTTTCCAATAATTATAACCAATATGGATGGGTAATAACACGGAAAATGATTGTATGTTATTGGCATGCGATGTAATAACTGACGCATGCCTATATGATATGCACATTAACAAGTTGAACGCACGCGGAGCGCGCGAAAAATTTTGGTAATATTTTTCGGGCAAGTCGTTACAGCCCCCCCAAATCAAATTGGGCTCCTACGCCTATGGCCATAAGTAAATGAAGAACGGAAAACTTTGGGCCTGTGACCCTCGAGAGGTCTCTGTTTCGAATCCTGTTCTGACCGTACATTTTCATTTCTCGTTTCCCAACATCGTCAGGACGAATGTTAAGGTTTTCTTCTTCTTCTTTGAAACATTACGAATCAATTACCTTTACATTTCGAAGCAGTGCTTCACAATTTGTCTTCAGTCTCATATTTTTTTTGATCATGGAATCTCATTTTAACCTCTTTCTTTTTATTTTTAGGATTGGCATCAAGAGATTGAACCTGAATCCGGCAGCGATGGCTTTTATCTGACTCAAATGCCTGTCATTATTTTCCAGATGATTGAGCAAAATGTGAGGTTTTTATAAAAACTTTTTATTAACATTTGACCTATCTAATAACCTAATTATCATTTAAGCTAACTGTCATTTAGCCTTTGAAGAAGTTCCTGCTAGGATTGAAATGTCAGGCCAACTTTCTTTTACACATTCTCCTACACAGGCTCTCTAGTGGATAAGGAGTTTGCTAACAGTTTTATTTTATTTTGAACCTAATTATCAAAGAAGAAAAAGAGCAGAAAAAAATTATGACATTAATTTTTGTCATATTTGGATCCCGATTCAGCATGTTTACGATGACGCAGAAATAAAACATGAAATTAATATCAAATTTTGGTATAGCGGTATATAGGAAGATGGCAATGTTGATAGTACTAGTTATATTTGAACTGTTTGAATATAACATAGCATTCTCAGATTTCTCAGATAAACTGTTATTTGATGTTGACGTATTTCTTTTGAATCGTTTGTTTGGATTTTATTTTCATTGGATAGCTTCAAGTATCAAAGCAAATCAACGAAGATTTGACATCTAAAGTCGTTCTCATTTGTGTGGAAGAATTGCAGACGTTTGTGGCAACTTACAGAGGTGAGACATCTTTCACTTCTTAAAGGGTGTGAAGACTGGCGCAAAAAGAAACGTCTAATGCCGGTAATCTGACCTAGTTTTGCTTGAGGTGTAACAGAAGTGTTAAACACCACCATGGATCCCAGAAAATACACACACAGCTTGCTACCGTCGTTAATTAGACACTAGTGTACAGTCAGTACATACAGCTGCAGTCAATACCCACAGTACAGTATACAAACGATACAGCGATGGACATCTCAGGTCCAGCTAAAGATAACAATTAAGGTATCACGTTTCATTACTGTCTGCGTTTTGTAGCGACACGAACAAAACGTCACTTGCAAGCAACGGAAAGTTAACTTTTTCAATGCCTTTAAGAAATATCATGAGTTGTTTATGACGACTACATCCGTTCAGGTAGTACTTTGAGTGTTTTAACCTACCGGGTGGGTGTGCTGCCCTCCCAAACGCATCTGTAGGTGTACAACCCTAGGTAATAATTGGTAAACTTGATGTATCGTTGTGGCGGCTCTAAAGTATTGGAATAAATTACTCCTTGAAATCAGGTATCAAATACGTTTAAGGAGAAACGAAAACGTTATTAAATGGCTCATGCTCTTGATGACATTTTGTCATTTCTTTCATTGTTATTGTATATATGTGTGAGTGTGTGTCTGCGTTTGTTTTTCTATCTGACCGAGGACTTGAACAAAAGAATTCCAGGTCCTCGGTTGTGATTTCTAAAGAATCACCACGTCCTCGGAAGAATTCTATTGTATGGGGTATTGTTAAGGTTAGGGTACGTGGATTTGAACAATGGAAAATACAATGGGGTCCTCAGTTGGAATGTAATACAAACATGTGTGTATGTATGTGTGTCTGTATATTGCTTTCTCATCATCATCATTATTATCACCAGCACCATGATCTTCACCACCACCACCATCATCACCACAATCATCACAAACATCATTATCATCATTTACAACATCATCACCACCAACATCATCATTATCATCACCAACATCATTATTATCACCAACACCATCATCATTATTATCACCATCATAATCATCACCACAATCATCACCACAATCATCACCACCATCATAATCGTTACCAACACCATCATCATTATTACCAACACCATCATCATTACCACCCCCTTCACCACCATTATCATCATCATCATCATCATCACCATCACCATCATCATCATCATCATCATCATCATCATAATAGTATGAGCCTTCAAAACCAGACATAATGTAGCTGTATTTTGTTACAAGCAAAACTGTAACAAAGGAATTGTACTTGATATTATTGATGCACCACAAAACAAAACAAACTCATAACTTGTAATCAATATAGTCACAACTGTGACAAGTCACGTCACATATACTGACACACTCACGACAGCAGTAAGTTTACAGTGACTGTCGTGAAATTCTATTATCTTATCTCCGAGGAGAACGGTCCTCTCCTAAACACTGACGTATATTCGGAACCGACATCCACGAAAACAGATCGATACCAATAATTTTAAATCGTCGTAATTTAACAAGTATCACACCAAATTTATGACTAATATAATATATAATAATAATTTATGAAATATGACTGATATACCTCTATTTGATCCTTGTCATCGTTCATCAGAAACCATTCAGGAATACAAACGGGAACATCTCGCGGACAGGAGGACTCCGCAGTATTTCTTCCAGTACATGGTAGGTCCTCACACCTTTGTACCCCAAACATCCCATCATAATATATGAATATTCAACAGGTAAATCAGTGACAGACGACCGACTTTGAAAATTTGAAAAGGAACAAAGCGAATTTTGTTTGGCTTAGATACAGAATTCAAACTAGTGACCTCAACTATATGTGTGTGTGTATGTATGTATGTATGTATTTTAGATCCTCCTGCAAGCAGGAACTCGCGAAGAAGCCTCATTGGCTTATCAAAGCCGCAAGCTGACCGAAGTCAGTCTCTTAGATTC